>BMAU01015382.1:0-74319 GCA_019973935.1 Trichonephila clavipes | reverse complement strand
ATATATTTTTTAAAGCCCGGGTTTTTTACTTACAAATCTGAAATAGCTCTTGTGACGAATATACAATTTAAATACATACAATCAGCATATGGTAGCCAGTATTAAAGTTTACTTTTCTTAGTACATGATCAGGTGTATTTTTAGTCTTTTTAGACTATATTCGGTTAATCAGCTCTTGCCAATCGATACTATTACAAAACCCCACTTACCTGGGCCTTTTCAAGCCCCCTGAATGCCTGAAACACCCACAAGTGGGCATTATCGCCCATGTCTAGAACCTATGTTGTAAGTCAATTGAGGCCCAAATGCCAAATGGTAGTGTATCGCGCTTCACATACAGGCCAGGTTCTCATTCTGTGTTGGGCAAGTTCAACTCAGCTTTTTCATCTTACTGAATGTGATTATAAATGATATCCAATGGCTTGGGATTAAACGCTTGAGTCTCGTATTAGACTAACCACATGATCGGGACATCTGCTTAAGCACCTCAATTCCCAATGGTCTTGTGTACTGTGATGGGCACATAGCCCTGATTCTCATAGGTTGTTGCACCACTGGGTTTTACTTTGGTGTATACGTCTATTGAGAAATCACATATAACGATTTATAATTGTAAGATGAATGAATGTATCATTAAATGGGATAAATAAATATACAGGGTGACTCGAAAGGGATGGGAAAACTGAAGCCCTACTAAATTCCGCACACTAAGTCCACTAAAGTCTACTTTGAAATCCACTAAAGAGAATCTCGCACAAAATTTTATTTGAGGATGTGGCATGTGTAGATCAAACACATAAAAGAGAGATGATGCAAAAAGAATAAAATATTTACTTACAACATCATTTCAAAGTTCACCTTTTGCAGAAGTTGTGCACATTAAATTATCAGGCTGAGTGGGTCACCAGCAGTGCATGTTTGATAGTGCTAAAAGATGAAAGTTCGTGACATACAGCCGCTTTGATCCAATCATTTGAAGAAAATTTTTTTGAGCCAGAGTTTTTTTGGGTATCGAGAAATACTTTATAATACTTTTTATAAATGTTACAAAGACAAACATACTTCTACTTTTGTTTATGATCTAAATACTTGAATATAAATTTTCAAATGCAATGAATTGGATGAGTTGAAGGCGCAATGGTTATCACCAGAAATTGCCAAATATTCCGTGTGCTTCAAATACCTTTTATAAGTACATCTGTAAATTACGTTGAAAAAAGATCCTACAAATGTCAGTATAAGAAGTATTTGAAGTAAGATATATTTGACAGTCTACAAAAATGTGAATGAATATCTCTCCATAGAATCAACTTGACTTTTCGTAATTTTGACTCTATGAGAGGGACTATTTGTTTAATTATTGTAGAGGTCACTCTATTTCCACACATGCCTACTTTGAAAACGATCATCAATAAATACATTGTTGCCAAGCCTTTATTACCATTCGTGGTAGTAATTTTGACCACTTATAACATTTCGCTTTGTTGTGGTGTTTGTAGCAAACAATGCTTTTTATGTATCATTCATTTGGCATCTACATGCTTCTTCCTCACATTAATTCCTTTTACTAGATTATTTATTTTACTGAGCTTGACCAACCCTCAAAACTTTAATCAATGATATTAAAAAAACACTCTATATAAATTTCACTTATTTTCCCATTCTTGAAAAGAGTCAACACTCAAATGTTATAAATACTGTTACCTAATAACAAATTTATTTTTCATGAAATTCATTCAATCATTAATAATCTCCTTGTTCATTATAACATTGGCATCATTCCAAAAACTTCATGTAAAATGGAGGTATTTGCAATGGAAATTGTCGCTTTTGATAAAGTAGCAGAATTTTGCAAGTATTATTTACTTCACAATAACTATTAGCATCCATGGAATGTGAAATTAACTATTATAACAACATGTAAACTATATATAAAATACAAATGTACTTCATTACTGTAACTCAATTATCAAACTTAAAAAAAATTGCAATTAAATGAATGCAATTATGGAGCTAATTTATCTGAATATCAATTAACTTTATTTGAAGTACAGAATAATAATTATCCAATAAATTAAAAAAGCAATATCAATATAAGATACTTTTACTATTTGAAATTCATTTGCATATTACTATTCATTTGTTTTAAGCATGTCTAAAATACTTATTTTAACTATTATAAATAAATTTTTAAATTTAAACTAAAAAATTAATTACTTTTAAATGTAAAAATGATTATATGTACTTGTTTTTCAATTTCATGAAATATACACTTACTGCATATTAATATCTCTAATAAATAGCTCGAATTATAATGAGAGAGAATTTTATGGGTTACATGAATGTTATCATGGATATTTTATTTACTGAAACCTTTTGATAACATATTCTCAAAAGGAACAATTATTTCATTTTTATATGTTACATCATTTTAATACTTTTTTTTCTGAATTTTACTTAGACTTAAAGTAACTTAAAAGCATACGTAACCAAATATATTTCACTTGCAATATTTCTAGTGTTGTATTTTTGTTGCATACTCCTCTCTGGAAATTTTGATGAACGTTATAGAAATGTTTAAAAATAACCATTCAGAAATAATTATTAAATGCAAGAAGCTACCACCTGAACATTAAAATGGGCTACTTTTTGGAATTTCCTAATACTTGCCAATATGTTGCTCACTAGCTTTGTATTCAAATGAATCAAAATTCCTAATAAATAGAACTGATGGAGGAAGCTACGTTTTGAGTCTTCTTAAGGGGGTGGGGATTGGCTGCAATCCATCATGAATGTCAGTCGTTGAATGGTACCAAATATCAAACATAAAAGAAATTCGGGTGTCGTGGGCATAGCGATTTGTGGTTGGTCTGGAATAATGTACAACCATTTTTCATCAGCTGATGCCCCTTCAAAAAGTGAGGTTGAATTAGCCCATTGAAAGGTTGGAGGGATCGTAAGTGTTGGTATTATTTTATTCTATGGATGATGGCTTAGAAACTTTCACTGGATAGTTTCAGAAATATTAAATTGAATAAATGGAAAAGAATGGCGCGTTCTGGGAAAATAATGCGATGTTTTCAAACACATTTCAAAATATGAAAGCGTAATCTTATTGATGGTTTTCGCTGCTTTCTTAAATTATTATTTGGTAATAGTGTGCTGCAAGATCAGTGACATTTATTCATATCCATATACATAATATATATATATATATATATATATATATATATATATTATATATATATATTTCTATATTTCTTAATATATATATACAAATAGATATAAAACCTAAGTATAACTAATCTGTAACAATAAAAAAATATATGCAACGCTAAAAATGGCAAACTTTTGCCTTAGGAACCAAGATCGAAAAGTCTAAAGAGACATGGTATGATTTAAGCAAAATTTTTAGTTTAAGTATTTTCAAAATTTTTTGGTTGTTTGTGTACTATGTAAAAAAAGATTTTGTGCTCAGATTTTCATAAAAAAGGTAGCCATTTAATTTTTAAAGGAAAAAACTTAAAATTTTTGAAGTGATTTTTAAAATTCTACTTCCTCCCTTACAAAATTAACAATGCACACGCATTAAATTATACTCACAAGTGTCAAACTGTATATCCAAAGTACGTGTGGGTTTTGGGATAACATGATTAGTACTGTACAATACTTTTTTTTATGAATGCTTTTTGAAAATTCTCAAAAATGTATAAATTCTGAGTTCAATTGTTTTTTTTTTTTTAGAAAATAAGTATTGCTTGGATTGAAAATGCATATCAACTTTTGTTACATGCTATTAGCAATAGGTTAAAAAAATATTCAAAGCATTAGGCACAATAGAAGAAAAGCCTTTAGAAATTTAAATGAAGACAAACTAATTATTTTATCTTTCTGAACAAGTAAGTTTAAAGTTTTGATTTGTCATAAGGATGTAATAAAATTGGAACATATAAAAGCAATCATAAAAGTCTCGTATTTTTTTTGACACTACAAAGACTGAATTTTAGTATATACCTGCATTGCCAAAACAATCAAAATGACTGCTTTGTGAAAGAAAAAAACTAATGTGTAAAATAAATTTGTTTAAAATTCATTTTTTTAATATTTTTTATATTACTTACAGTCACATAACTAGTTATTAGTAAATATTAACAATAAAAAAAATTTATTTCATTTGAAAAATGTACTCTAAAAAAGTCTAAGAAGTTGTGGCATTATATACACCATTGTTTTTCTAATTGAAATTAAAAATGAGTCAAAATGACTTTATTGGGCAATCTAGTGTTAATTTAGGGCTTTCAAATTTTGTGAGGTTATAGAAAAGTATATAAAGAATAATTTAGGCTAAAAAAATTAGATTTAATTTTTCACCGATTTGTCAATTGAATCGTAATGTGTCCCCTTTAAACATGCTGTTTGGCTAGCCAAACTTCACCTGTAATTTGCCTCTTTACACTGTACCATAGGAAAGGAAGAAATATTATACATTGAATTATTACCAAATAAAAAATACCCCAAGTTTAATAAATAATGGATAACGATGGAATTTAATAGACTACTTACTAGTATAGAGTTGAAACCGTTGTAATAAAACTAGAAGATGATAAAAACTAACCCTGTGAACACAAGATCAGATTAATGTTTCCCGCCAATACAAAGAAAGAATTAGTAGTACGCCATAAAAGTATAATTAGTAAATTAAGAAAAATAAAACTAAGTCTATAAATATATATTTAAAAACCTTAAAGATATAGATATAAAATTTATTGGAATTAAAATGACTTCATAACATACACAGTGATACAAATATAAAAATAAATTATTATTAATTTTATTAATCGCATTGCTCCATCTTATGAGGAATTGCATAATTAATGAAAACACCTTAATACAAATACTACTACATTTTGTAGGGATGCGGTAGCCCAGTGGTCAAGGTATTGGATCATAGCAGGCATGTCATGAGTTCGAGCCCAGTACCACTAAAGACCCGCCGTGAAGGGCAACGATGCACATCAAATCTGTCGATAGATGAAACGTCCTCGTTTTAGCGTGGTGGAGTAGTTAGGAGAGGAGGTGTTAGCTTAGGTGGCGTCTACTTCACTTGACCATGGTTCGAAATTATGTGGTCTGTCACCAGGTGTCCTCGTGTGTAGCTGAACAGTGCGGCATTAATATTCACTCACTCACTAATAGGGTATTCATGTTCAATACAATGACTAAAAAAATTAATCTAAGTTGAAGCAAAAGTTAAAAAAATCTTAAAAATTAAATCTATGAACTGAGTTCTTATTTTTAAAAAAAATCCATAATATTTTTACTATTCTTAATTATAGCTTTATTTTTTTGCTTGTTGATGAAGCTTTGTATGCAGTATGCAGCATTTAACTTGCAGAAGTGATATATGTTTTAAAACTAATTGTTACCGTGCGAAATTTAAGAGACTTTTATGGAATTTTGGCTTAAAAAATGTAAGGATTTTTTTTTTTAATTTTTGGAACGCAAATACCCAATTTTTATATGTAGCAATAATACGATTAATAATTTCTCTCTGTGTCAAATCTAACTTTTCGAAAGAAACATTTTTTCAAAAAGTGTTCATTTACCATACTATTATAAGAATATTTAAAAATTATAGCATAATTACCAGACACTTTGTCAATTTAAACAATAATAAAATTCTTTTGTAAATCATTATATATATATGTTTTACATCCGTATAACTAAATTCAGAGTTAGATTGGTACTTAAATTTCTTCATGTAAGTTTATATATTGTACTTAAATTCATCAAATGCCTCTATATTCAAACCATTTTTAGCTGCAGATTTTGTTACAAAGTTATTTATAACTTTGTTAATTTGTTTTGCAACAGTATTGTTGTCATTAGGAATAGTTAATCTAAAACTAGTGCCTTTATTCATAATTCCTTTTAAAATGTTGACTTTGATTATATTTAAGTTACCTTTATAACTACATGCTGATGATAATCATCAATAAATCATAATAGTCTTTAAATTTACAATCATCTATGTTATGAGATTGTAAACTATTATTGTAATTAAAAACAAACATGTCAATTTCTTTGTTATATTTAAATGCTTTTTTAACAATTACATTCCTAACAGGAAAAGGGACAAATATGTATTATTTACATTAGAAAAATTAACTTTCTTAAAATTTTTATTCATAAATAAGGAAGTGCAGTTTTATGTATTAGTTTACTTAATTTTATTAATATGTACAATTAATATATTAACTAAAATGTTTAATATCTTTAATGATGGGTAATGTATGCCACTCCATTAAGCAATAACTATTTAAAATATCATTTAACAATACAATTTCTTATTTATTAAGATCGAACATGAAATATTTGATCTTTTTGATACTAAATTCTGTTTGGGCATGTTTTAGAATACATTTGCCTTGTTCAAAACAGATCTCGTTTGATGTCATTTTGTGAATAATCGTTGCATGGCACTCTTCACTTGCATATTAACATCCTTAAATTCATGAGCGAACAACCGAATTTTCATGGATTTACTAACAAACGTCATTTTCTGCAGTCTGAGAACCACCTGTAACTGTGAGAGAGACACAGCCTACACTAAGGTCTGAACCAGGTTTGATCACTTGGTGTGAGCATCGCGTTCATATTTAAACTTTTTCTTAAGTTCGGATGACTTTTAGTTGTTCCAAACTGTATCTTTATTTTTGAAATCGATGTTAAATTTTAAATTTAATCTTGGACTGATTCTTCAAGTATCTAATTCTCAGGGGACTTGCCTTCTTTAGGTGAGTACGGGAGTCACAATCCCGAAGTGCCCTAGTGATCCTTTTCTTTTCCCTAGAGGTTTACTATCTCTGGTAAACACGGGTGTCACCACTCCGGGGTACCCTAGTGATCTTTCTCTATTTTCGAACCTCCTTCTTGTCATTCCATTTATCATTTCTTTCATTTCCCGTCTAGATCACAGAATTTTACGTCCAGACCACAGACAAATTAATTTATGATAAATTTTTTCTGATGAGAAAACTTACCTTTTTTACTGACAAAGTTTGGTTTACATTTTGTATTGCGTTGGTTTAGTTTCTTTTTCTTAGATTTCTTTCAATATTTTAATTATGTTGCTTTATTTGTATTCGACTAACACCGTTGGTTAGCCAACCCGCATGTTTCCAGAGGAAGGCGTTACGTAAGGAGAAAAATGGTATTCTGGGGATCCTTTGCGTTCCCTCTGTCCCACGCTTGTCCCGTATAGAGAAAATTGGTGGACTAGGGATACCTCTGCGTTTCCTTTGGCCCACGCTTCGCTGTAAAGGGGTGGCACGAAAGAGCCGACTCCGGTCAATCGGCTAGTGGTACCTCTCTTTGGTGTCCCCGAAGAGACACTGCTGTAGGGTTAGTGCTGCAGATAAGGGGTGTCGAGTTTACCCGTTGGATCCTCACCCTGATGCTGTAGCACTATATTCTGGGTGTACTCCAGGTAAGCCCCGTGCCTAGTTTTTGCCAGATGACCGGCACACTGCCTCCATTTTTGGATTCCTTGGTGGGTGGAGGCACGCCAGGACGAAGTTGTTTTTGTGCTTATGGATCAAATGCTGCTGTGAAGGTCTTAATTTACCTAACTTAAACGTTGACGATATTGCTAAACACGCTCGATTTTTAATTTTATCCCTACCAAACAATGAAATGTCACGAAAATCTCCGTTTATTATTTAGAAAGCTTTAATAGGAATAGATGGAGAACCTAAATACATTAAAATGTTACGATCAGGTGACCTACATATAGAGACAATATCTGCAGTAAAAAGCAAATCATTTTTACTGGCTAAAAGCTTTATAGATTCTCCGCTAACAGTAAGTCCTCACACAGAACTTGGAATTCTTGTTGAGGTGTCATCTCTGAAGGAGATCTTTTGTGTGCCTCTGAAACAGAAATTTCGGAAGGTCTTTCTGACCAGGGTGTTACCCAGGTCAGAAAAATTAAAATAAAAAATAAGACTCATCACTTTTTCCTACTGTATAAACATTTAATTTTAACTTTCAATAGCCTAAATTACCATCAAAGATTAAAGCTGGTTACCAAAATTGCAAAGTACCTCCCTATATACCGAATCCTCTGAACTGTTTTAAGTGCCAGAGGTTCGGGCACTCAAAACCTTCCTGCCGCGGTCAAATCACTTGCTCTAGATGTGCATCTGTTGGACATGCATCCACAGATTGCATTCTAGAGCCTAAATATACTACATGTTCTTAAGCTCATTCCGCTGGTTCAAAACTCTACCCCAAGTGGAAAACTGAAAAAGAAATTCAAGTAATCAAAACCAATAAAAAGGTATTCCTTATTTAGAAGCACGAAAATTAATAGTTCCATAGTTATCCCATAATTTTGCGGAGGCTGCCAAACCCTGAACTGTAACCTTTACAACCCAAACTGGCGAAACTATTACAAAAATAGTATGCCCGCCGTTGATGTTATTACAGCCATTGATACCTGTTCCAAAGCCAACAATGTCTTCCAAAATTCCTACAGTGTAGTTACCAAACCATCACACACACACATTCACAACTCAAGCAAATCTCTTACAATTCACATCTTCTGACATTGTTCCATCACCATCAGAATCTCACCCCCTTTATTTCTGTAATAGATACTACTCCCACCACTTCTAATAGTTTATCTATGCATGTCTGCCACATCTGCCTCATCCCCAGTATCAATATCTACACCCTTACCATTATGTCATGTATTTGAAACTACCACCAATATATCCAATACTATACCTACTACATCCCAGGATGCAAATCAAACTTCAAAACCCGAATTAAAAAACGTCCCTCTAACACTATAAAACCAAAAATAGAAACAAAGATGGTTCCTCATAAACCTAAGAAATCAGCACCCTGTCGAATACACAACGGACGAGGAAGATTTGATAGTATATGACGTAACAGAGATGAACTTGAACCGTATCTAGATTATGTCACAACAGTGGGTGGAGTCTCTTACAGGGAAGAGTTAGTTAGAAAACCTAATCAAACGTTTATTTCCAACGACTTTCAAAATCAGATCAGAAAATAGTGTTATAAACAACAAGAGGTAATTTTGTTTTACCTTTTTAAATCATTTTGTTACTAACTACACGTTTTTCTGACTTGATGGGGAACACCCCACCAAAATTTATTATTTTTTTCTTTTTAAACTTTTTTCATCTGAGATCTTACTGTTTTAATCAGAAAAGGTTTTTATAAAACGCTTTATTATTTTTATACTTTTAATATTTAAAAAGTTGTTTGGCGAAGCTTAGCCAAAACTGGCTCTTGCCCCTTAAAACTCTACATTCACTCTCTCAAGGATCTAATGTTACGACGTGGTATGAAGTCTCGGCCATTTCTAAAAGCAACAAATAATTATTTGCGTAGTTTTAGGAGATCATATCAGATAGGTATTGAAAGGTATCTTATAGGTACATATCAGATAGGTATTTATTAATTTACTTATCCACTGTAGAAGATTTAAAGCTGCTTTTCGGATGGATCATCGTGTAACAAATGTATTTTTTCTATTTCATTTTAGCTTGGGTAGTTCGTTTTGTGTTTTATCCTCAGTTTTTGATGTAATCCTGTCAAAAGCAAACCTACATGATCTTGTTTTAGAAATGCAATAATAAGTTTTAATTTAATTTTCTGTTTTACGGAGTTTTTAACTTAAATTAATACTAATATTAAAATTGTTTTTCAAGTTCATCCTGTTGAAATAATAGCTTGTTCAAAGCTAAACGTGTTTTATTTATTTCAGCTATATTTTGACTACATTTAATCTTAATGTCAAAGTTTCTTTTTCAGATTATTTTTAAAGTATGATTGGTTCGAAGTGCTTGATTTCTATAGTTTAGTCTGAATATTAATTCTTAATTCTTTTTTCAAGTTTGTCTTTTCGTATGTATTACTTTGAGTTCTAGGCCCTTTTCCTTTTGTTTGCCGTTAGTTTAGAAAATTCATGTAATCATATTGGGTACAGATCAAACACTAAAAACAAGCGGTTTGCGCATTAAATGCCCTTTTTGTCGTCATTTAAAGAGTATACTAAACTAAGATTGTGTAACTTATTGTAGAATTTTATAGTTAATTTAACCCCATATTATTGTGAAGTTTAGCACCAAATAGTATTAAATTTTGCAAAAAAAAAAATTCATTCATTTTTAAGCTAGAATATGCAAAAACCATCTAACCGAACTACATAAATGTTATTCAGTGTACGGGATTAGCATTTCACTTTTACTAAAAAAAGGGGACAATAAGGGGAAAAAATCATGGTAGGTTTCATATAAACTTTTTTTATGCGGAAAAAGAGCAAATATTTGTTTTTTTTCTTTCTTACTAACAGGAAAAAAACGAACAATCTAACATGGTTTGGATGAATGTAACATCACATAAAATTATAGCTACTTTAGAGATCTTCGGATTTATTTATTTATTTGTTGTTTGAAGTGATATTGCTATCCTGTTTTGAATGAGAGATCGCTTAAATGTTTTCTTTCAAAAATTCATTGAAGATCAATCTCGACTTCAGCCCTTAATAAAAAAAAGTATGTGCTAGGTAGCTGGAGAGATTGATGAGTTTTACTTCAATACAATGTGTCCGAATTCAATTAGGTCCAAAGGATTTTCTCAAAGGTCTCACAAGCAAACAAAAATCATCTGAAACTATAAACACACATGATAACAGTGAAACACTAAATATAAACTAAATGACTTATATTAAAAATAATATTAAGAAGTAGAAAAAAATTAAAAATTCTGATAAATTAATTAAGTCTGAACATGTGATAAAATACGTGAATTCCTCTTATGAAAAATCTTTGCTTTTTATCATATTTCAATACTTTCGAAATGTTTGACAACGAAACGAGAAGCGTAATACGGCATATTTATAAATATCAGAATTCATAAAATCATCATAAAGAGGGGAAAAGTCAACTTAAAACTTTTAAATAATGTGATATGCATCTAGAAATGAAACTCAGTCGTTAATCCTTACAAACACTCCTCCAATATGCATATTTATTTCTCAAAACATAATGGACAAGATAAATTCAGTATTATTGCGCAGAGAAAAGCAAACACAGACCATATTTCTTACTTAAGATAGATCGAACTAAACATTAAAGATAATGTTAATAACGTACATCATTGCTTAGAGAATAGTGAAGTCAAAGTACTATGTAACATTAGAACGTTATCTGAAAAATAGTTTTTAGATTCAATTCATTTTTTCATATTAGTCAAAGAGAGCATTCACTGATGCCGTTACATTCAAAGGGGGCAAATGTACTTAATTTAAGCTTAGAAGAATAATACCACAAAAATGACCTCATAAATTTTCTGATTAAATATAATTTATTTTCTTATTTAATCAGTATTATTGACCAATATTTTCCTTTATCCTAGGAATTTCTTTCCTTAGCGTCTCTTTCACACTTTTTTTCTTCAAGATATGTAATTTTTTTTCATTAATTGGAAAAATTTTCTTACTTAAATTGTTGCGTGAAAAGTATTAAAAATTAGAACTGGAACCAATGATGCATATATTTTACAGAATGCGCGTGCGGAATAATTCTTTCAAAAACTTAAATTTTACTCTGTTTTTACAACTATTCGTGTAATCTTATGTTCTAAATTTGTGTGTGCATTTTACTCTCTCTCTCTCTCTCTCTCTCTCTTTACACTTAACTCTTCATCAACGTAAGCCTAATATGGCAAACAAATTTATCCACTATAGTTCAAGTAGCTCTAACAGTGTAAAAAAAATAGTCACAGAATAAAAAAATATTATCTTGAATTACTACTATGAGTGAAAAAGATGAATTGAAGAAGAGAACGAGTGAAAAAGACGAAATTAGGATACAGCCTCTTTTATTGTAACGAGAAAAATGATGGAAATACGTTTCAGCTTAAAAAAAACCAATAAGTTTAATCCTTAGCATTCACATAGTAAACCGTGTATTTAAAAATGAATCACTTATAAGATGGATTAATAATAAATTATGAGCAATCTACAGTAATCTAAATTAAAACATTCATCCATTTATTGTTGTTATGAGTCAAAAAAATAAAACAATTATTTTATTCAGGTATAAGTTTTCTACGTTGTTTTTTAGCTGAGAACAAACTCTAAAATATTTTTCAATAATCAATTCATATTTAAAGTTGTTTGTATCAGCAGGCATTGAAGCCTACGTCATCTATTAATAGTATATGTAGGTATTACTACATTAACATTTGTGTAATTTATATACATAGTTAATTCAGTCTTCTAACATTCTAAACGAGCCTATAAATTCTATAATCATAACATAATGGACGAACAGTATATTTATAGCTCGCATTAGAATGGCGCATCTCTGAATTCAAAACGAGCTCTAAAACCATTCATTTTACTCTCTTCCTCATTCAAATTGATAATAAACTGTATCTGAATGAAGGACTAGAATCACAAGGTTTAGAAACTTTATTTTAAGTCTACCCTATGTAGATATTTGTGAAGCATTTCATAATATGCACCGAAACAAATGCACCCTGATATCAAAATCAAAAGATAAGAATTCTGAATAAAGATTTGTAAATGAGAAGAAAAAGGAAAAAATCTGATATCCTCCTAATTTATTTACAGATGGAAGTAATTAAGATCTCAAGAAAAATAATTAAGATATTTTTATTATAAAGAAAGATATTTGGCTCATTGGAGACAATTGATTATCTTGTGAATAATGTTGTTGGAGAAAATATCAGGATGTAAATAGAACAAAACTAATGATATCGGAAAAGAATGATATTTTACCTTGTAGAAAGATAGTAATCTGTTATCTAGTGATATCAGAGTGACCTGAAACAGCATTTTTTGAATGGATCATAAGTGCATTTTGAATTTCACTGAACATGCCGCTTCTGTGCAAAAATATTTTAACAATTCGAAGAACTGAAGTTGTTTAATTTAGCTAACATATGTCAAGTTAATGTTAAATAAAAATGCATCTTGTCCAGGAGCCGGCAACCTATGGCCCGCATCCCACTTTTGGAACACGTATAATCACTGTGTACATTACTCTTCGAATTTGTCAATTTTTGGTGGATGGAAGTTGATCATTCTGATATGGAGGTTATTTACCTATATCATCAGAATTACATAAAACAACATTTATGGAACTGCGGAAATATAGCGGGCACTTTTAATAGTTAGAACAGAAAAATGCGTACTCTCTTCTTTCCTCTTATGTTCTACATATATAAGTGAACAAATATTTTTCATATGAAAAATAGTTTGATTTCGTAAAGAAGTTCTTTAGCAACTGAGCCCTCAGAATTTTTCCAAACTGAAAAACAAAATGTATTCCCCTGAAATTGCAATATGAAGTAGTGTGGTGTAAAGATAAGGTTCGCATTTAACCATTTATTTATTTAATAATATTGAAAGGGAGTAGTTGTGTTTCATGTTGTTTATTTTTTATTTTCATCTACGTTGATAAGTGATGCCAAATTAATATATGATATAACATTAAATTAGCATATTAATCTGTTTTTCGTAACTCAGCCTACGTTATCGCGGGAATCGACTTTTCCAAAAAAAATCCTACAATGTGGCACCGTGAATTATGCTGGTAGAATAGTTTGGCACCCCAAAACTTCAACGCTACCGACTCCTAATCTAATCAATAACAATATATAGGAACTCAGTTATTTATGTTTAAGAAGTTATTAGTATTCAGCTATAACCCACTCTCTCTCTGTGTACTTTGCATTAAAAAAGTCCTCAAAATTATTTTTAATAAACAATTCTTGCTTAGATTTTAATAACACATGGTAATTCTCAGCGTAATTTATGTAAAGAATAAAATTAACTTAAGGCACTTATTAGGCAATATTTGTACTATACATAAAGTGAATTATTCTGCGTCTCTAATAAGGTAATTGCGGATAGTTCAGTGTGCAAGCGTAAAAGTCAAATTATTTGAATTATTGACACAATTTAATTTTATACTTAGAGAAGTAACTTTACTTTGTAAGATCATAGTTCGTATGTTTATAAATAGGCTTTTTGTTTAAAAAAACTGAAGTAGTCTGACAGCCACTGATTTCCAAAGTGAACGATATCATCAGTGGGTGTGAGTGATTGAATATTAACGTCGCCTTGTCGACGAATATTAACGTCGCCTTAACCCTCGTCGCTACAAGAGGGCTTTTGGTGACGGACATCAAAATTTTGAGCTATGGTCAAGTGACGAGGACCACACCTGAGCTGGCACACCTCCTTTACTAACTACCACACCAAAGGGGGGATGTTTGAGCTCTCGACAAATTTAACGTGCATTCCTCCCCTACATGGCGGGTCTTCAATGGTACTGGACTTGAACTCATGTCACGCCAGACACGAGTCCGTTACCTTGACTATTAGTGCACCGCGGTCTCCCATCAGTGGGAGGCTAAGGATTCTAGAGAGTAGAGAGGAATATAGGAAATATAAAAATCCTTTGTTGATTGGAAGTAAGTAATACATTCTATTTTTTCATACCTGTAGGATTGGTGTAATAGGAAGAATTACATTCATTACGATGGGAATTACACTAAGTTTTTATTGTATGTAACTTCGCTTTTTTTAGTTGCTTGTAAAAAAAATAAAGTGATAGTTTTGATAATGCTAATGATCATTTTTCACGCAAAATATCATGTTTGCTTAGAAGATATATTAGATACGCGTTCACAGTGTGTTTGATATTCATAACCAATATCTTGGTGAAAAAGAATAATCAATAAAATAATCATCAACAAATCATTGCAAAGTGGTTTTTGAACAAATCTGAGGAACAAAAAATATTGTAAAACATTTTTCATGGTAAGTTTGTAGAGCCATTTCTCCGAGATACCTTCTAGATAATTCTAATATTTCTTATTCAGATATTAATTTTAAATACCTCAGAGAAATATGTATGATATAGTACAAATATGCCTGTTTCATAAACTAAAACTTAGGAGTATTTTAAGGGAAGCTGTGTGGAGATCAGTGAATAGGATATCGCATGTATGTTTATCAATAGAAAATGCAAAAAACTACTTACTGACCGAAATAGTATAGAACACATATTAATTAACAGCAAAAAATGGGTTTTTTTATCAGAAATTTAAAGAAAAAACCCGAATTAAATGAGGGACTGAGAGACAACTGCCAGGCTCATTAGTTACAAAAAATTGGTACACAAATCCCGAAGTTAAACTAATTTTTATAGGAATATATAGGTACTTACAGTGAATATTGCTCCCAGTTATCCATTGATGTCGCAAATAAGTTGATGCAAACAAATCGACGTGTGCTTGATTTCGAATTTCTAAAGAAGAGTCATTTATGGATTTGTCACGCTAAATTATGTGCACTTTGATAACAATTTCTTGCTAAACGTGTTACAGACAAGTATTTACTGAAGTTACACGTTGCCAAATATTTATTTTATTTTGGAAATATTTTAAAATAATTTATCATTCCTTCTTATTTCTATATTTTTCCGAAATTTTAAATCTTCTTAATAAGCCAGTTGCATTTTAAACTATCATCTGAATTTAAGAAGAGATTATGGTATTTGTGAAGTCACTGAATACTCCTGAGAAGAAAGTATTTTCATTTAAAAAAAAGAAGGTATTTGTGTTACTGTTATAAAATCACTTATTTTGCGATCTCAGTTTTTAAATCCGTCTTTCATTCAAATCATTTTATGAATGCCGATGAGAATTTATGTTCTGTTATCCGAAGATGTTTTGCCATATTTTCATGCAAACTCTATTTTTATAAAATCGCCATATATAATAGAAGCTATTTTAAATGAAATATCGTATTGATATCTATTTTTTAATAAAAATATGAATCAAATATTTTAAAGTTAGGAAGAGTGTTGACATTTTAAGTTTAATGTTTGATCAATGTTAGAAATATTGAGGCTTATATAATTATTTTTGTAATACATATTATACTTTTTAGAAAGAAGTATTAAAACTTATAAAATGTCCTTAGAAATTAATCAAGCTATGACGAGTTATAATATGGAGTTATAATAATTAAATTATCAGTCATATTAAAGTTTAATGGATTTAGAATTAACTATCTAATGTGTGTGTGTGCATTCTTAAAACTGTAAGTACACTTGTTCAATCAAAGAATGTTCTAAAGTGATAATTATACCAGAAACACATTTTATACTTTATCATATTGATTACATATATAAAAAATAATAAATATGCGTCACACTGAAAAAAATAAATTAACACCTGCCTAAATTTTAAGAATTTATAATTTTTTTTTGTTTGTGAACAAGAAGTAAAAAGATAAACAATCGCATTTAGATAAAGCGCCATAAAATATGATAAAAGAATTTTCCAATACATTTAAACCAAAGTCTCAGTTAGTTACGACTATTATGCATATTTTGAAATTAATGCGTTAAATCTTTA
The DNA here is from genome assembly GCA_019973935.1 of Trichonephila clavipes. NCBI lineage: Eukaryota > Metazoa > Arthropoda > Arachnida > Araneae > Nephilidae > Trichonephila > Trichonephila clavipes. The sequence continues at coordinate 57,819 of BMAU01015382.1, read as the reverse complement.
TTAACATAAATACGGAACTTCTATTTACTAAAGAAAGAAAATCATTACGTAAACTTCGGCGAACACCATAAAGTGTAAAGGGTTCATTCAATATTTTATCATCGCCGATGCACCGAGTTTTACGAGAAAATCTATTGGTACTCTTGAGCAATAACCAACACGGTGCAGTCTTTCTGTACTTCGGCTTAATGAAGCAGTATTCACAACACTTCTCTACTTCCTGCTTAAGTGAGAAGCAGAGTGCACTGCGTAATAAACTTTTCTTTCTTATTCTGTTGTTATAGAAATGGTATTTCGGAAAATCTCAAACTTTTGAAAGAAGAGATTCAAGGTTTAATGAGTTTAAATAGTGAACTAATCAAGCGTTAAAAGTCAAGATGTTTAGTGCCTATAAAAGAATGAACTCGGGCAAGCTGCTTTTGAATATAGTAGGAGAGATTAAAATTCCTTGATATTGGCTGTATATTTTTGTTTCTGCAAAATGTACTCCAAGAGTTAACGATATAACAGTATTTTTACTTTTAAAATATATAATTCATTTCATGAAATGTCCGTGATAAACTTATAAATATTCTTTGCAAAATTAAGTTTATTAAAAAAGCATAGAAGAAGTTATTGTGAAACTTGAAAATTTCTAAGAGAGAACACGGCACTTTAAAAATGTTTTTCGCTATTTTGTATATATATTAAAGAAAACTCACACAATACAACATTTGAATCATCATTTCATTTTTCATCAAAAATCAAAACAAATTTTGCAAGAGAAAAGTCACATGTCCTGTAAATTTCCTTTATTTTATTGTTTTGACCCTCTGACCGGAACATCCGTCTCTCAGACGGGGTTCATTAGCTTTGGTGTCTGTAGATAACGCCGTGGTGTGATTTTGGGGGTGGGCTACATTGACATCTCCAGGTGGACTCTTCCCAGTGAGAGGATCAGTGGTGGTGCATGGCGATTTTTTTCAATTCACGATATGTGCGATTTTTCTTATCTATTACCGTCTATCAGACGGATATTGTCATAGTTTGTTCGTGTTTTGTATTATTATTTTTTACTGTTTTTACATGAATATAAATAGTTTTTAATCAGTTTTTATAAAAATACTAGTCACAATTATAGAGATAAAAATATATTGTGAGCTTGATTTAACCCCACACATCTTATTTGAGCCATACTCAATTTCATAAGCTATAAGAACATTTAAAACAGTCCTTAAGGTAATAAAATTCAAAAAAAATTACATACCGTCTGTCAGACGGATCTTTCTAAGTGTGGAAAAAAATTGATGTTCCGGTCAGAGGGTTAATAATAATGTTACATTTTTGTAAATATACATATTTCCTTAATTTTTTTTAACATCATGTATGAAAATATGCACAAAAGTTTTTGCAAGCGAACAAATCTGTGCTTTAGTGATTTAAAATAGTATATGAAGCATTTAACATGGTATATAAACCATTCGACTCTGAAGCAACACATGAGACACCAGTGATGAGGCTCGTGAACCATGTTAAAATGACGAGAACAACATCTGAACAGACACTACACCAATGGGAGGGCTTTGTAAATCAAGCATGAAAAAGAGTTCTTGATACTTTTGTTCATTTATCACATAAATAAGAAGCCATTTTCAATTCATTATAAAATTATGCTCTTAACATTTTATTAAATTTTAGGCAAAAGTCAATTTGACAATACGTGTTACTATTCATACTTTTCTTTGAATATTTTAAATGAATTCATTTCAATTGATCAGTCATGCTGAATTTGCTGTTGTGTTTTATGGTTTATTTTTCTACTGTAAAATGTTGTAATATTATCATTACCATTAATAGTATAAGGCAAAATGTTCGTACCAATTTTATAAGTAAAGATAAAATATCATCATATATTTCAAACCCTTTTCAAGCAATGCAAATTTAAAAATTTTCAACTCCAAAAACTAAATAAAAAGCAAGGAAATACGACTTTTTGTTTAAATAACGAATTAAACTTTAAACTGCATATTTTATAAAATTCTAAACATGAAATAAAAACTCCTATACACATTTCCAGGAATCAAAATCGCATTATTATAGTGGTATGCATTTAATCCATCACTGAAATTAGAATCGATCGAAAACATTCGACGAGAAATGTTTTTTTAATTTTATTGTACCTTGAACAACTTATCCGCCGACAGAAAAACACATCCGGCGTTGGAAAAGTTTGGGAATTGCAACTGAAAAATTATTTTGAGATATGTCGAAAAGTGTAACCTTTTTCAAATTATTGTTTTCCTCTTCTGAAATGACGTTGACAATAACATTCAAATCAGTTAAAGGATACAAAATGTTTTTCTAAATAAAGGTTTCAAAAAAATCACGTTATGTGATTTTTTTTTCACAACAAAATCCCTTCCATATCATATGTTCTTTTTCAATGATTTCTGATTATGTATTCTTATAATTACAGTTTTAAAATAAAATCACGGAAAGAGTGGAAAACAAATATATTGCTGTAGAATTTCAGTTTAGTCCGTGTGTGGGGTACATTAAAACTGTACCGAGTTCAATACTCGGATTTTAGAAAAATATGTGTGTGGCCCCGTTAGCCTAGTTGCCAAGGCAACGAACTCGTGACCGGCGTATCGTGAGTTCGAGCATAAAACGGCTGACAACCGGCCGTATAGAAAAGGTGATGCACGTCAAATCTGTTGAAGTTCAAACTTGCTATTGTTGGTGTGGTGGGGAAGTTAGGAGATGAGGTGCCACTTCAGTTGTTGTTCTCGCCACTTGACCGTGGTTCAGAATTACGAGGTTGGTTGCAAAAAGTCATCGAGCAGCTGAATAGAATGACGTTATTATTCACTCACTCACTTGGTAAAGTATGTGGTAGTATAAGCATCTTCCCACTGAACAAGCAAACTCAACCATTATGACCATCAAGCGTTCTCTATGGACATATTTCCCCCACCAACTCAATAATTTAACTTTCTCGGGATTTCTGAGTGGTCAAGGTCACTGAGAGACTAGTGCCTGGAATGTCATGAACTCGAGTCGTGTACCAATGAAGACCCACCGTGTACAGCGGCCGTTACATGGTTATCTAACGTGACTCAAACTCCTTCCCGTTGGTGTTACGAGGAAGTTAGGAGTAAGGATACCATCTCAAGTACCATCATCGTCACTTGACCATGATTAAAAATTGCGAGGTCCGTCGCTAACAGCCCACGTGCAGCTTTAAAGTGAAACGTTAATACAACACTCATTTTTTCGTCTGATCTCTAAATAAACTGGTATCTTACAATATATTGAATCGTTTTAATAACTTCTATTCACTCTATTACAAATAAATAATCAAAATTGTTCTTCTTAATTTTTTTCAGTTTTTATTAAAAATGAGCCCTCTAATTAGATTTTAATTCATTTAATTTATTATACTAAATTTTGGAACCGTACTTTTGCAAAAGTGCATAAATGGATAATTTTCATGATACTTAGTGTCACTTAGATTAGAATACATATATATAATTGTTTTAAGGACATTTTTACAAAAAAAATTTATTTAATTACAATGTTTTGGCAAAAATTTAACTTAAAATAATATTTTTTCAAAATATTCTCCTTTTGTGAAAAATGCTTCTATTATAACAATATTTTGCCTGTATATAGCTCAGACCTCTGTACAGAGGCTCAACTGTGACTTTTGAAAAATTCATATTATTTTCAGTCTTACGACTAATTGAAATAATTATCGGCGTTTTTATCTTAAAATTTCTCCCCTCTGTTGTCGCAAAACATGGATATACCCATTTCTCAGTTATATATTTCAAAAATTCTAGTTGAGCTTCTGTAGAGAGGACTGAGCTATACACATGCAAAATATTATTATAATAGATGCATTTTTCACAAAGAGGAGAACATTTTGAAAAAGATTATTCTAAGTTCAATTTTTGCCAAAATATTGCCTTTAAATAATATTTTTTTTAGTAATATTTTTAAAACAATTTTATACGTGTAATCTAATTTAAGTGACATTAAATATTTGATAAATGTTTGTTTGTACACTGTTTAAAAAAATTACAGCACCGAAAGTAGTCAGATACCTTAAGAAAACATGTGTTAATAAAATAAAATTAATATTTTTTTTATAAAAATGTCAAGTTAAATTTTAATATTATTTCTAAATAAATTATCTTCTCTTCCAAAACCTTTTATTCACAAAATTATGTACAGAGCTTCTCTCTAAACATCATCAAATCTCTTTATTTAATTTGATATTTTTCTAGAAAACCAAGACAAATTATAAAGCTGTAAGCAAATAAGTATACAGATTTTTGAAATTTTTTTGTATAAAACTTTCATTTTTTTCATAGTAAATTTATTGCTAATTTCCATTAAAGAATTAGATTATTTTAAATGTTGTTTTGCTTCTCTCACAAGGGATAATTTTTTTCGAATAAAAGCAATGTATATTTAAATTGTATCAGAATGCTTCTGAGCTGCATGCAGATTTAATTATGCATCTAACTGCCTATTGTAGGATTTTTTTATTTTTAACAGTGAAAATTTAACATTCAGCCGTTTTCAGAACTGGTAATTTACGCTACGTTATTTTCATCACGTTTTTTTAAAAAAAATTTTTCATTTTATTAAGAGTGGAAAAGATAAAGAGTGTTGTTTCTTGTTTTCGAGTGAATTATGAAGAAAGTTTATATATATATATATATATATATATATAGCCATAATATTACTTAAAAATTATTTCGTCAATGATATTATATAAATGTAAGTGGATAAAAAAATGTTCCTATTTAGAAAGAACAAATCCGATATCTTCCTATGAAGTCATAATTTTATTGTGTTGGCAACGTTTCAAAACTACAAATTTAATAAGAATTTAGATAATAAGCCAAGTAACTCTTAACTGTTTGAAATTGAAAATGAAGTACATATTCCTAAAATGATATTATAATAGTGGTATTAAAGCCTCTTATCTGAAAAGATGTATTTTTAGTTCTGAATTTTATTATAAAAAATATTACTTTATGACTGACCGTATATTTTTTTTTACTTTGAATGCATAGAATAATGCGCTATTGATGTTTTTAAAAATGTAGTATTTCATCACAGAAAATACAATATATATATATATATATATATATATATATATATATATATATATATATATATGTCAGGCCCCAGGCCTGCTGGTAAAATGAGGAGGGCATCATCTTCAAAATACTTCTTTATTTCGCTTCCATCACATAAAATCTAACATGGCGGCCCTTTGCCGCGCAACCGGGTGGTACAAAAGACAACATCTCAGCGAGGAGACACCAGCCAAGCCTTTTCTAGTATGCGTTCGCCTTCGTCTAAACTAAACTAAACTAAAATTAGATGATCGCGGGCGCCGGCGCCAAGGACGTCTTTTCACAGAAGGATGGGAGAAAAAGGTAAACCATGATATTTGATGGATCTAATCAAGAGATCTCCCCGACAAAACGGAGAGGGAGGACGTACCCCAAAGCTCGAAACGCTCTATCGAAGCAGAGCGCCGGCGGGGCTAGGGGAAGAACGCAGGAATGAAATCGGGACGGCCGAAGGCAGTAAATCAAGGCGGTGAGATAGTCCCTCAAGAACCCAGAGTCAAGGACGCAGTGCAGAGCAGCTAAATCGTGTTGTTAGAGTGTGTGAAAAAACGTGTTTTTTTTTTGTTGAGCTATGTGTTGTGCGGTCACGCCTGTGACAAGTGTGAAATGGAATGCTAACTCAGTCCGCAGGACGAAGAGCGTTTCATGTATCCCGATTACGTCGGGGTCATAATCAAACAATTTATTAATTCATTTAAGTTAAATTTAAAAATCATTAGCATTCCAGCTAAAAAACCTAAGAGAATGTTTTCTTTTACTACGGATGAAATTTTAATTTAGAGTTTAGTTTGTAATAACGAACAGCATTTGTCCCCACTGGGTCATCATCTGTGCCATCTGTGACATAACATCTTTGGCATCCAGTGCGTTGTTTTTAGTGCCTTTAACTACTTCCGCAAAGGAAGGTGTTGACTGTTTATTTTCTTTACGCGCAGCCGCTCGTTCTTGCCAGACATTTTTCGTCGGTTTTGTTTTGGTGGGTTTCGTGTTGATGGGATTTTTGGGGCATCCCGAGAAGTTTGCAGGGTGCGGGCCGCTGCAATTGGCACACTTAGCCGGGGCCTTGGCTGATTTTGTGCACTCAGAGGTGAGATGGCCACATGAGCATTTCAAACACTTCGGTGCTCTAGCGCAAAAACCGAGAGTGATGAAAGAATTCCTGGCAGCGATAACACTGGGGGGCATGGTGGATTTATTGAGGGGCTCAACCGCCACTCTAAAAAATCCAATGGTTTTTATGTTGAATATGCCCTTATTTTCAGGGTTTTTGGGGAGGGTTACCAAAAATAGTGGCATGTTCGTGTTAGTTTTCCTGTTTCTCAACGAGGAAATATGGTTGGGTTGAAAACCAAATGAATGTAACTCTGACATGAGTTCTTCTTGGTTGAAATCTGTGGGTAACCCTCTCAAGACAACCTTTAGTTGCTTATTGTGGGCCATCTCAAAAGTGTGGTACCGCAATTTCTTGTCCGAGATGTATTTCTGTATTAAACGGTGTTCTTCGGCAGAAGTTGGGAAAACTCGGAGTTTCCCGTTCTCAAAGCGCCCCTCGAGTGGAGTGTCACATAACTTTCCTATCTGGTCGAGGAGCTCGGTTGCATTGCTCTGTGCATCAATCACGAGGGGAGCAATGCGTCTACGATCGTTGCACCTTTAAATAGGCTTATTTACCCACAATTCTTTACGCGATGGTAAAGAGTTCGCTCTATTTTCATTTATTACTTCCTTAATTTTGAATCTAAACTTTTCAAACCTGACAAATCCCCCCTCCGCTGAAGCCTGGCACAGCCAGATTGGCCAATTCTGACTGGCAAGTCCCCAGGGAAAAAATTATTTCAATGATATCAAATTCCCCAAATGAAATAAAAATCTAGAAGATATAATAATTGTGTAAAAGAGTGGGCTGGTGAATCCTAACTTGTAGAAAAACAAATATCAATAATGAATAACAAAGTATCAAAAATTTGGTATAAAACTTTGTGTTACATAGAATTGTTTTCTGAAAAATATCAGACATCTAATACTTCCAATATGAATATAATAATAATGAGGTTAAGAAAAAACAACATAAGATAAAGATAATTCACATTAGACATTCAAAACTATAGTAGTGCTAAACAACATAACATAAGATCAAGTGAAATTCTCACTAAATGTGCATCAATAGTAAACAATGTTAATAAAGTGATAAATGTTGAAAAGTTACAAGTACTTCAAAATGATATTGAATGTTGGAATAATGAGTACATAAATACATAGAAAGAATAGGTATAGAGTAAATAACATGATTTTAGGAATAATGGTAAAGTAAATACATACAAAGAATAGATATAAAATAAGTAACAGCAAAATGAGTTTAGGAGCTCCCAAAAACAGAAAAAGAGTACATAACTATAACACAGAAATTTATCAAAATAAACACAACATCAACATTATATCAAAATATCACTAGAAATATAAAATGCAAAGAAAAATAACGGTATTTCAGATATATCAAGTACAGTTAAAAATTCAATCAATGTAATGGAATGTTTCACACAGTCCTGTCTTGGAAAAATACATAGTTCAATGTTCATCATTCAATTATTGTTTATTTTACAATTCTTTTGTTTATTATTATTAGAATCTCTACTCAATCCACTCATTTCAAAAACATACAACCATAATAAAATCTTCATAACATCACATACTATATTTTAACTTTCAGAATATACTTATATCACAAACAATCACAATGAAATTATTATAACACAATGTATCGTAAAATGGACCTCATCACAATGTTTTCATACAGTCCATAATTCAGTTATTTTTTTAAAAATAGTCTTCAATAATGTGTTCATTATGAATAAAGATACAATTCAAATTCAATTACATTAAATTTTGATTTTCATAATGTAAACAAGTCTTAAATTCAAATTTTAAACACAACTTTTATTAGTATTATTTTTTTAAAAAATAACAATGCACTTCTTTTAAAATTACAATGCACTTCTTCTAAAATTACAATGCACTCCCCCCCCCCAATGTTTGAGAAAACAAACTCTATAACAAATATAAATAAGAATTTAGCATAATTGGAAATTGGATTTTGAATGAAAAGGTTTTAATCTTGTAGAATGAATAATATCTGTTAATTTTCCTGTATATTGATTTGGTTTATCTATTTCATAAGTAACATTTGAGAGTTTTCTGACAACTTTAAAAGGACCATTATAAGGAGATTGAAGTTTACTTGAATTAGGGTATGAGAAATTTTGATATAAGACTAAATCTCCAACTTTAAATTTTGCATCAACATAATGTTTATCATACATTTGTTTATTTATCTTATGATGCTTAATTGTTCTGTTTACTGCAATTTGTCTAGCTTGTTGTATAGGTGGATAGTTTAATTTTACTTGATTAGGTAATGGCGAATCATATGGCAAAGTTCCAAACATTAAATATGCAGGTGGAAAGCCAGTAACATCATGTGGCTAGTTATTGTATCCATACGTAACTTGTTCTAATAATTTGTCGAAGGAGTTTTTGTAGTTGAATTAACTTTACATCTTAATTTTCTACTAATGTCTGATTAACTCTTTCATTCTTTCCATTGCATTGTGGTCTATTTGCTGAAGTTAGTAATTGTCTAATATTATGATGTTTTAAGAATTTCTTAAATTTAGATGAAGTGAATGCAGCATTTCTATCACTTAAAAGTTGTTTTGGGCATTGAACTGAAAAAATTTGTTTTAAGCAATTTGTATAAGTTTCAGAAGTGACACTTTTGGATGGAAATGTCCAAGCATATCTGGTAGCATGATCCAGAACAATATGCAGATATTTCTTTTGTGAATTATGATAATTAAATCCTCCTACAGTGTCTAGTGAAATCATTTCAAATGGTTCTGCTACAGGAACTTCTTCCAATAATCCATACTTTTTTTTGTGTAGACTTTTTATTCATTTGACATGTTTCACAACATTTAACAAAATTTGAAATGTCTAATATAATGTCTTTCCAGTAGTAAATTGGGGAAATTAATTTTAACATCTTTTTTACACCTGGGTGACCAAATTGTTCATGTGCAGCTGTAAGTAATTTTTCTCTCAAAGATAACGGTACTACAATTTTAATTAAATTCTTTTTCTTAACTGTTAATACATCATTATTTTTTATATATTTTGGATCGTTAATGTTCTCTGAATTTTGATATTTAATAATTTTATCAGTATTTAAAAAATGACAAATGGGTGATATATAATGGCATACAGGGTTCCTCGACAACATGTCTGCTTCAACATTTAATTTACCTTTTATATAAACTATCGAATATTCATACTGAGAAAGTTTTAAACTCCACCGAAATAAACGTCCAGTTAAATGTTTTACACTTTTAAGCCATTGTAAAGCAGCATGATCAGTATGTATTGTGAATTTGGATCCATGTAGGTAACTGTAGAATTTATCTAAGGCATCTCTATAATTGCTAAACACTCTTTTTCTGAATTTGTATAGTTTTTTTAATGTTTAAGTAATTATCTCGAGTGGTAAGCTATGGGGTAAAGTGTTCCATCTGGGTGTTGTTGTTTCAAGACTACGCCTATTGAATCCTGGCTTGCGTCACAAAACACATGACATGGATATTGTGAGTTGTATAATTTAAGTATAGGTTTTGATATTAAACAATTCTTTAACTTTTGATAAGCTTCTTGACATTCATGTGACCAATTCCAAATTGCATCTTTTTTAAGTAATTTATTTAATGGTACTCTTAAGTTTTGCATAATCTTTAATAAATTTTTGATAAACATTGATGAAACCAAGAAATCTTTGGAGTTCTTTCACATCTTTAGGTGGTGCTAATTTTCTTATTGTTTCAATATTTGGATTACTTAGGGAATAATGACCTTGTGTTATTTCATATCCTTAAAATTTTATTTTTTCCTGTGCAAACTGACATTTTGATTTTTTAAGTTTAATGTTTTCTTTTTTACAAATTTGAAATATTGTATCTAAATGAGTTAAATGCTCTTCCCAAGATTATGAGAAAATTATTATATCATCAAAATAGTTTAAAGCAAAAGTTAACTGATATTTTTGTAACATTTGTCTTATAGTTCTTTGGAAAAGAGCTGGGGAATTTTTCCAGCCAAATGGAAGTCTTAACCATTCATAGAGTCCAAAATTAGTTGTGAAAGCCAGTTTCTCTGCGTCTTTTTCATGAATTTTAATGTGCCAATAACCGCTTGTTAAACCGAGCGTAGAGAAAAATTTAGCATGAGTTAAATTATCAATTACAAAGTCTATCAGAGGTACAGGGGAGGAATCTTTTCGTGTGATTTCATTTAATTTTCTATAATCGATACATAATCTTGATCTTTTCCCTTCATCCTTTTTGTATGCTAAAGTTACAGGGGCAGCATATGGGCTATGGGAGGGTCTAATAAAACCTGCTTTTAACAATTTTTCTATCTGTGTTTGTATTTCTTTAGATTCTTGTTGACTGTTTCTATAAGGGCGTAAACTTATAGGAATGTCTGAGATTAAATGAATTCTTTGTGGCTCTAAATTGATCAACCTACATCATACTTATTTTGTGAAAATATGGTTTGAAATTTGTCAAGAAGTTGGGCTAAATCTTCCCATTGCTCATTGATTTGTTTTGGTACTGTGTCCTCAACAACCATGGCTGGGTTAAACAATCTTTTCAGATCAGCTTCAGGGCTGTCTGGTACTTGATCTAAACCTTCATTATTTTTAACGTTAATATTATCTTCATTATTTGCATTATAGTAGTTCATATTTTGATCATTATTAAGAGTTTTACAATATGTCCCATGATATGTTCTCAACTCACCAACGCACTTATTTACAAATTTAATATTACTTAAATTTTTACCACATTGAAAAATACACATGTTACGAATACTAATGTCAAGCTTAAATAAATGTAAATATTCAAGTCCTAAAATAATATAAGACAATTTAGTATCAATTACAAACCAATCTATTTGCTTAGATATACATCCAATATTCATATAAGCTTCAATTATACCTTTAGGATGAATAGTCCCACAAGTTTGATTTATTTTTACATTACTATTTTTTTTAAATTTTAATATTTTTTAATTGTTTAGATAAATTTATTGGAATTATATAATGACACACACATTGCTTCTTGTGTCAATTAGATTATAAAAGTGCTTGGAACATACCATTGACTCAATAATTAGTTGTCATCCTTGCCTCTGGTTATTTTCATTTCTGGGCGAGTGAAAATTAAGTCGATTCTGTTGTACAAACTGCCTAGGTTTACTGTTGAACTGTTGCCTTCCACTGAATCTCACCATGTGACATTGATGTGGCTGTCCAGGATTTCCTCTCGATTGGAATAGGTTCCGTTGATCAGTTCCTCTGTGTACACTACCGTCGACTTGGTTATACCATCGGGTATAACTTCCAGTCTCCAACGGTTTTCGGTCTGCGCTGTCCGGTGTTACTGCGATTAATTGTCGCATGGTTGAGATCCATTCGCAGTGTGTCGAAATTTTCTTAATAACTAAGAATTTTGATACTGAATGGGACTAGATAATGTCATATGTTCCACAATGGAACTGTCATTATAATTTAGTTTCTTCCCCATCGAAAGTTTTTCCGTAAAAAAGGAAATTAATTCTTTAGTGTCGTTTAATTTTAGGTTGTGAAATTTTCGAATATCCCCTTGTTTCGTCGCATCGAACACCGTCATTAATAATTCTTTGCTTTATTGGTAAGACTTTTCAAATAGTTCGTTTTTGTATCAAAATTTTAAATAGACTCCCGTGAGATATCTAGGAATATTTTGCTTCTTCCATTGTTCGTCTTTTTGATATTCCAAACATTGTCAATCTAAGCAGTCAAGAAAACTTTTAAAACTCCTAAACTTATTAGTGTCAAATTCAGGAAAAAAAGAATTGTTTCAAAGTGTTGACTGGTGACTCCTGCCGGAAAGAGTCGTCCTCCATGGTAGTATTGTTTCCAATGCAGTCGCTCGTTCGAAAGAAAAAAAAATCCTTTGAAATTCATTCCATTAGTTTCGTGGCGTATTTTGCAGTTCTTTAAGTAATCCTACCGACTATTGTCAGGCCCCAGGCCTGCTGGTAAAATGATGAGGGCATCATCTTCAAAATACTTCTTTATTTCGCTTCCATCACATAAAATCTAACATGGCGGCCCTTTGCCGCGCAACCGGGTGGTACAAAAGACAACATCTCAGCGAGGAGACACCAGCCAAGACTTTTCTAGTATGCATTCGCCTTCGACAGCGCTCGTTGCACCTTTAAATAGGCTTATTTACCCACAAATCCTTACGCGATGGTAAAGAGTTCGCTCTATTTTTATTTATTACTTACTTAATTTTGAATCTAAACTTTTCAAACCTGACATATTTATATCCAATATAGAGTCAGCAAATTTCCTAGACCTCCAATTAAATGTTGAAAATATCCTAATAAGTAATATTTTTGATAAAAGTGTGACAAATCTATACGGAACTTTATCACTAACCTTCTGAGACGTCTTTTTTAGGGAAATTTATTTCCCCTACCTATTTCCAATCAGCTCCAAAAAGAGGACAGGGATTCCTTATTATGCAGCTTAGATAAAATATTTAACCCTCTAAGTGGATACCTTCCTCCTGAAAAGTTATTCCGAAAGCGTTAACTCTTATTTTGAAGTTCGCTTATGACCTAGTTCGGTTCCTTTGTCAAGTAAGAACCAAGAGATCAATCGTTTACAGCTAGCTGTTAAGTTGCCTTGGGCAATCTTGTATAAAATCTGTAGTGGAATTCGGTGTTTCTTTCTCCCATATGTTCAGTCACAGTAAAATTAAAACAAAATGAAGGGTAAAAAAAAGGAAAAAATAAAATAAATAGTATGTTAGAAGTTGAAAAATAATTATATTTTCTTCAAACAAAATTTATTTTTCTGTCATTTTTTAAAAATTATAACATATTTTATAAATATATATATATATATATATATATATATATATATATATATATATATATATATATATATATATATATATATATATATTTGGTATTGCGATTTGAATCAGAAAAAGCATCCTGTATTCATTTTTGAATATGAGAGTAAGAAAACGCGCTCACTTTCCTGCTTTTTAAAAAAGTAATGAGGTAAAAAGAGCAAATGCCCTATCTCATTTTTTAAACAATAACACAATAAATGGTGCATACGGTGATTATATTTATGAAATAAAACCGATCTTTTTCTATTCAGTTATATTTTTAATCTAAAATAGCATAAAAAGGATTTCAATACTTTTAATTTATTTTAATTAAAATCATATAAAAGATATTTTTATGTTAACTGAATATTTTTCGGAAAAAAATTTAAATTTTCCTTCCTAGTGTTCTCCTTTTCGAACTTCTTGTATTAAATAAAAATTCCTTTTCTACATCGGCATTTGTGATGGACATAACACACATTCAGTCAATAATTTTTAATTTTAATGGGGGATATACTTCTTCAAATGCGCATGACAGTACTTCTAACCTTTTTCTACTAAAGTTAAATTTCTTATCTTTCTGTTTCTTTTATTACAAGGAAAAATGTCACACATCGATAACTACATTTTCACACAATTCAGTCATTACAAATTCAATTGTGAAAAAAGTTCTCCCTAATTAATTTTGTCTTTCAAAAAACAGTACACTTAAAACAATTTTGTACAGTGAAGTTAACCGACAGTTCCACAATGTATTCATACCAAATTTTAAAAACAAATTTAACACTTGGAAATGTATCCTGTACTAAATTTTTCAGTATACACAAATATTTCCAGCTGTAGAGAAGATATAGTATGAGATGTGGTGTGCGGTTGTGAAAGAATGTTTTCGTACGTGTAGACTATTTTTGAAAATTTAAACATCACTGAAGCTGATCATATAACTGCAAATGAGCCTTATTTTAATGTGTGCTGGTATCAAAGTAAAACACTTTACAATATTAAACAGCCTATGGGTTTATACTCAATATCAAACTATTCGCAAAATGTGGCTTACAACTTCTATTCAAACTGTAAAGAAACTGAAATATAAATATATCTTACTGCAGTCAAAAATATTCATAATATGTAAGTATCCTATTCCTCCACTTATTTCAGTACATTTTAAAAACTGTAGCTGAATGCAATTTTTTATATTTAAAAACGAAGCATAAAAGCTCACACAGTCGTAAAAATGTCTTTATCATTTTTAAATATACTACTATAAAACGTATATGGATTGTAAGATCAGTTGTAAAATCCTAAAAGCTTTTAGAGGAGTTAAAAACATGTAATTTTGGATTGGTCAAATTTTTAATATAATACACAAATATACATGTTATTAAGCAAATACATTTGAAAAATCAAACTTCCTTCTGAAATAAACGTAATTGAAAGAAAAATGTTTAATTGCAAATGAGTGGAAATACATGTTTATCTAAGGGGTATCCCCAAAGTGAGGTAATCCTCAAACTTCAGACGCAAACTCAGTGGCACAACAATCCATGAGGGCCAGAAACTACTGTGCCCATCATTATACACGTGACTATTGGACACTGAGGTGCATGAACAGATGTCCCGATTTGGTGGTCGGTCTGAAGAGGGACCTTCAGTGTTTAAGACCCGAAGCAAGCTTGGTACTCATTTATCGACCCAATGTAGCGGGGATGAAAGACAGAGTTGACCTTGCGCAGCCTGTTAATAAAACCCCAGACCGGTGGTGTGGAAGCACTATACACTACTACTCGATCCTATTCGGTGAAAAATAAAATTTAATGTTAGAATCTTATATAAATCCCTAATGAATGAGGGAGTTCAACCTTTTTTTCATGTAAACTGTTTAGACGGAAATGGTTAATTATGAACATTTCACAAGTTGCATAAATTAAAATTAACCGTTATAGTTTACATAAATTTTTAAGGGTGCAAAAGTTGTATTTCGGCTGCACGAATTAAATTTAAAAGGATTACGGTTACGAAAAAGTAGTACAAATCTATCTAAAGTAGGGTTGGTTACCTTACATATTGTCAAACACAACAATGTATTGGAAGCCAATTCCGCAATTCGTTGTTATAAAAATGTATGGAAAATTACATGATTTATTTTTGCATTTGTAATTTATATATATATAATTTTTCCTGGGAGCTTTAAAAGCTAGAGCGGCATCTATCAAAACCGCGGTTCTCTCTCAGTTTTTCCAGATCGCCCCTGACTAAGCCGGCTCTGCCATAGTATGTGAAAATGCCGGATTTTGTTTGTCAAGATCATTTTATAGCAGACTGGATTTTTCATGTATTTTCGATGGTCGTTTTATATTTTCTACATCAATATCTTAATGTCTGAATTTAAAATTACATAAAATTCTTGGCATTCGCATCAATGACCATGATAATTTTTATTAGTATATGAATGTGTCATCAAACGATTACATGACTAATATTAACATATTATTTTAACCATTTAATTAATATTGAGTATAACACATAACGCACACAAATTTTCTGAACATTAAAATAAATATTTCGAAAACTACTTCAGATATACTCAAAATTTTTCATTCCTACGCTTTAACTTCTCAGTTTTGCTTCTATGTAAGAATTTATTGTAATTGTATATTCTTAAATTTTTTTAATATATTTTTTGCTCTTAGCATGCAGTTTTCAACTGAATTGTATGAAATGTTCGAAATATATTAAAAGATACCAAAAAAGCTATATATAATAAAATTTGAAAATATTATTATACTCAAACAATTGCTAAAACTTAAGTTAAATAATTTTTAACTGCGCGATGCATTTTTTTTTCGAAATTTCAAATGGAATTTCTAACATAAAATTTCTAGGATTATACGGTCGAGATTTCAAAAAATATCCAGATTTTAATTACTTATTCAGTTAGCCTTTAAAAAGATAAATGTTGAGGGTTATTTTGTATAAATAGATATTTTTGAATAATATATAATTCCATTGTTTTTCAATAGCTCGAATTTAAAATTGATTTTTATGTTTATTTATATGCATAAATGTCTACTGTAAATGTTTCCGTATATTTTTGATTACCATTTATTCAAACATTCAAGTTATAAAAAAAATGTGTGAAAATCTTCATTCATGTTGTTTTTGATGTAAACTGAAGTTCAAACACTTAAAATTCAAATATAATTCGGTGTATTTTAACAATATATAACTAGGCACTATACTTAAACTTCCCTGAACACTTCGGCTTTGAAATCTTAAAAAAAATTAATAGATTTTAATTAGGTTTTTTTTGTTATTATTTTTATCAAAGTGTAAGAAAATGTTTCAAATGATTTGATGAAGTTTAAATTATTCATTTTTAGTAGTTGGAAAGTTGAAAAGATTTCAAATTTTAAAGTGTTGGTGTTTTATTATTTTGTTGGCATCTTATAATGAAATAATCATGTTTCAAAAACTGAAAGCATTGATTAAGATAAGAAAAATGAAGCGAAAGAATATACTTTAAAAAAGATAATTTGTCTAACTATATAAAATAGCAGATTGCCCTTACACGCCCCAACTTGTTACAGTTTGAAATTAATATGAAAACAAAAGGGAATTGTAACATATTTTACTTATGCGTTGGGACTTTTGGAAACTTTTAAAATGCGAGGTAACAAGTAAACACTTCCTGAGGTCTAAAGAAATTTCTCCCCGATTTTTTACATTGCCCCAGGGTCAAAACACGGGGTTCCCATCGAGTCATAAAACTCCTGCTGTGTTGCTTCCTCCGTCCCTCATTATCTGTCAAGATGTTAAACCTTAAAAGGGAATATAAAGGAAAGCACCTTTTAAACCTCATATATCTCTTTTAAATTATTTGTTATTAAAAGTCTTTGATTCTATTTGGGAAAGATAACCAAATAAAGAAAGTTATTCATTAAAATGGATACTGGTTCTTTTTTGACTCAAAATCATTCTCGTTCTCAAAGTGAGATCCAAGGGGATCTTCAGAAATGAGACTCTTTTGATTTTAATGTTATAAAAGTGCCATATTGGAATAGTTCCCTTCACATTTCAATTTTTAGAAATATTATTCTAAATTACATAAAAAAGAATAATGATTTATTATCTGAAGAAGTTTTAAGAATTAATAATTATAAAAAAAAATTTCAAAATTGTCTAGATTGTAACTATCCAGCTGATTTTATATATAATTATATGTCTTCAAAATATAGCTATTTAAATATTATTATTTAATATATTCATTTCTATTTAGTTTATTGCATATATTATTCTTAATTTTCTTATATTAAGTTAAGTTACTAAAATATATATATAGATGGCACCATTATTCTTAGTTATGCTGTTTTCTTCTGTTTGGTGTCAGTACACGAATGGAATCTGTATACATCGGGTAAGATTTTAGTTTCTTCACACATTTTCATTATTATTACTTATGGTCATTGTTAACCTCTTTTGCAAATATTTTTGTTTATACATATTTATATTTTTCTATTTCACCCGGATTCATATAGTAATTTAATATTCCAATTCTATTCCATTGATGTTATATTCACCCACGTGGGATTTTGGGCCTCTGCCTTGGTTTATTTCCTATGCTATTATGTCGAAAATTTCCAATGTAGGGGAAGATTGAGATCTCACAAAACACTGTTTAACCCTGTTTCACTGTCCTAAGCCAGTGACAGCTCGGGAAATCAAAATAGTTTTTCCACTCTAGCTAAATTTCTCTTTTTTGGTTTGTAATAGTTCCATGTTCTTGGTTATTTCGGTTTGATCTTAAGATGTTTTAGAATTTATTAGTCTTTTTCAATTTATTTACTGCTATATATATATATATATATACTGACACACATATGTATATATATATATACTGACACACACACACACACACACACACACACACACATATATATATATATATATATATATATATATATATATATATTAAAAAAATTTTGCTCCACAAAATGATAAAGTTGTGAGGATATATCAAGCTAAGCAGTTTTTTCGTTCACAATCCTACCGGACATTTAAGAATAATATTGTCTGGTTAATATTTTTCTTCTTTTAAGCAACTCCAAAAGTTATAGTTTCAGAGGGAATAGAAGCAGAACTCTCTTTTCTATTTTTGCTTCATACAGAACTATGAAAGGTAAATTTTACTAAGAAGAATTATATATTATAACCTCGAAAACTCATATTTTGAAAATGGAAGTATGTGTAATCCTTACTATACATCTCCTGTGAAAATACGCCACAGAAAAAAAAGTAAATAAGTCCAGACTCCTTGAAAGACTATGAAATGTTATTGTTTCCTAGGTACGATGAAAAAGAAATAATAAACAGTAAGAACATGCAAAATATGCAACAGAAAAATAAAAGTAGAAGAAAATAAGAAACTTGGATTCAGTTTCATATATGATATGGTTTGACATGTAGAGAACCTAGAGTATCAGATTGCTTTACGAAGAAAAAGATATATTCCTTCTTTAGAATGACTTGTGTTTTTTAAAGAAAGAAATAGCTTTTATTATGAGAGAGAGTATTCTTTCGAATGTAACAAAACGAAATGTATCTTAACTAAACAAGTTGTATGTAGGAAACAATAATAATAATCTAATTTCACTTAAAATTAATCAATACGATTTATATCATTTAAAAATCAAGTTATATTTGAGTACTTAAAATTATTTTCTTTAAAAAATTTGATTTGCTTTTTAAGAGTTTTATTTGCTGTAATGAAGGTTAGTATACCTTCCAGTCTACATAATGTACACAAGTCACAAACATAATTTCTGTGAAAACTGATCACCTATATACTGAGTTGGAATAAAATTTGGCACATAGACGTATTACAATGTGAGAAAAAAAATTTACAACACAACAACACGGAAACGATTTAAATTTGAATTAAGATTCAGGGCTACAGCAAATAATGTGAAATCATGAATCAGAGGTAAAAACTTACATCGAGCAAAGTCCACATAATATGGACTGTGACCACCATGCTTTGGCCTGCAAGCCTCACAACGAGCTGCCATACTGCTTATGAGAATGTCAATAAACGTTTGTGGCAACAAAGTTCATTCTTCTAAAAGAAGGACTTAAAATTCGTGAGGCTTCATGGGAAGGGATCTACGCTGAGGAATAGTTCTTCCTAGACCATCCCAAACATGTTCAATAATACTGAGATCCGAAGATTTCAAGAACCAATCCGTACTGTTAATATCCTCTTCCTTAAAAAGAGGATCATCACAGCAATATGAACTCTGTGTGGTCACGCATTGTCATTCATAAAATTGTAGTCTGAGTCCATAGCACCCAGGAACAATGTAACATAGGTTTCAAGGACCCCATCACTATAGCACTTTGCATTGACGGTATTTGCATCAATGATGTTCAGTGGTGATCGGCTGTCCAACATTAATTTCAATCAAACAATGCATAGATAGTATTAGTAGAAGTATCTAAAGAACACCACACAGTTCTCGCAGTAGCCTAGTGTTCAAGTTAGAGCAAAGGTGTTATCCTAGTCACTTGGCTAACGTTCAAAATTACGAGGTCAGTCACCAAAAGCGCTTGAGTAGTTGACCAGTGTGACGTTAATATTTACTCACTCACTCGAAGAGTACCAAGTATAAATTGAATAATTAAAAGGTTTGTTTTGTAAATTAAAAAATACAAAACTTGCTTAGAAGTCAATGTTTTATGTGCGTATTTTGATTTTTCTGAATATTTTACTGTTTATAATATCAGTGTTTTATTAATTGCTGCATTCTGTGTGTCTGAAAAGCATCATCAAACTTTGCCAAACGGTAATATTTATTAGTTTATTTATCTCCTAAGGAATTGAATATTCATGATTTCTACACCAAACAAAATAATGGTTCTTTTGTTTTACCAAATTGTATTTTAGGTGTTGTATTCTATTTTTATAATGATTCAAAACAATAATGAAATTTTAACTTTTTCCTAAATGCATTTTCTCATGGCAAAATCAAGATTGTTTATATTTTCAACTGAACATTTAATGATAAAAATGTCTTTTTTTGAGGCACGCAAACATTTGTTTGTTTTTTTTCCAATTTTTTCAACCTCTCGAAACACCCATCATAACAATATCAATTTAAGTTGAACATAATGAAGCACAGGAAATACACTCATGGACAAAATAATTAGCGCACAAAGAAACAATTGCGGGATCGTACCGTAACTTGGCATGAAGGTACATGTCGGGGAAATATGCAAATGATTAGAAATGCAGCGTGATTGCGCATTACGTATAGCTGGTAGAGGGCATTTAACATCGTTCTCCGTGGAGTATAAAACAGGTAACCAAAGCTTTTTTGTGTGTGTTGAATCGTTTAAAAAGAAAGAGCTGAGGTAGACATGCCATTACACCGTTTTCAAAGACAATATGAACATTTGTTGTAGTTTGATAAGGAGAAAAGCATCGGCATGATGGAATCTGAGTGATCAGCTAGGCGAGTAGCTCGTTAATTAGGCCTCTCTGATTGGGTCGTGAGGGGGTGTTGGGACCAGTGGATCCGAGATGTGTCATTTACACGAAGATCAGGCTCAGGGTACACTCGACAGAGCAGACGTCGAGAAGACCACGACATCGTAAGAAATGCTCGTGTACAGCCATCTGCCTCATTGGCCACCATCTAGACACAGGTAGCACTTTCACTAGGCGCCCATATTCTCGAACCCTAGGAAGGCACCTGGCTGAATTAGATTTGGGATCGTAGCGCCCATCACTTGTGCTGTCCTTGACGCCTATGTTTGGAGTGGTGCCACTCACAAGGAAATTGGACTGCAGCGGAATGGAACTAGTTCGTCTTTAGCGACGAATCTAGATCCAATCTCAGCAGTGATGACAATCGTGTTCGTCCGTGGCGAACACATCAATCCTGCCTTTGTTTTACAGCTACACACTGCTCCCACAGCTGGTGTGATGGTATGGGGTGTCATTGCCTACAATGCACGGTCACCCCTAGTTTTGATCCATGGCACCATGACATCCCAGCTGTATGTTCATGACAACCCAACAGTATGCCCATGATATTCTGCAACCACATGTGTTGTCCCTCATGGAACGGCTCCCATGAGCCATTTTTTAAACAAGACAATGCTCGGATGCGCAGGGAGGGTGTCACAAGACTATCCCCGCACTGTTACTATCTTTCCTGGGCCTGCACGATCCCCAAATTTGTTTCTAATCGAGCATATCTGGGATCATTTGTGACAGTGAACTGAACATCCCACGAGTCTGAATGAAACGAAGGCAAGGTTACAGCAAATATAGAATGAAATGTGTCTCATGCCATCATACTAATATCCTGATCGTATCGCATCGTGCATTTGCGCTAGAGGGGGTTCAATATGGTATTAAATCCTCCATTCTTTTGCCCTTTCTCTGATATAAATGATCATGTTTCTTTGATTTTCTAATCATTTACTTATATTAAAGTAGTCATTTCGAACGTAAATTTCGTTTCATTTTGGTGATCTAATTTTTTTGTCCATGAGTGTATGTAGGTGATGAGAAAACTAATGTTTCAAAAACTTCTTTTTGAAAAATTGTTTTATCTCCTTAAAATTGTTTATATTACTGTAAAAGAACAGTAGTTTTCAATGGTTTTCACATTAATTTCTGCATTATTCTTGTCCGTTAATATATTTTTCCTGTTGATATTTTTTTCTGACTTTATAGAGGTTTAAACTACAAAGTTTTTCTCATATAAAATCTAGGAATAACTATATGTTTATTTCATTAGTAAACACCTTCTGTGAGTGGTAATTTCTCGTTTTAATGACGACTTTTCTATAAAGGCTCTCCTGTTTTTCCAGGGTTAAGTACTTTCCAATAATTAGATGCTTTCCTTTCTTTTTTTTTGTATTCAGCTAGGAAACACATTACCAAAACTTAATGAATACACACATCTAAAAGCTTAAACTGATGATTTTTTCCTGAAACATTCTTCATTTTGTTTATTGAGTGCCAAATTATTGAAATGGAATTAATTTCCTTATAATAAATGAATCGCGAGGATTTTTCTATTTGCCAGCTAAAGGCAATCTCTAATCTGCGTGAAGAGATTCATGAAAAACTAATTATTTCCTTTTCTATAATTGATTTCATTGGTTTAGTACCACCTGAAAGGATAAAAAAATCTGTATAAACTTTAGCATGTAATCAACATTATCGTGTCATTTTATTTTAATGTCAAATAAGAATATCTAAACAAGTCCTACATTTAATTCATTTTTAGAAGGGGGAAAGGATTAATTTTACCTCACCTTAGTCACTTTTTAAGGTCAGTCACCGAAACCATATTTGATAAAAAATTTAAGTTCCAAAGCTGGAATACTTATATATATATATATATATATATATATATATATATATATATATATATATATATATATATATAAAGGGAGAGAGAGAGATTCATCTTTCAATATACGTTAGAAACCTCATAAAATAAACTTTAAATTCATAAAAACTATATATTAAAAAAAGTAAGTATTCTTACTTTTTTGTAAATTAATATATCTTACCCACAAAAAAGAAAGACAAAAAAACTGCAAGGAAACAAGAAAATGAACGTCGAGGAATATACTGCATTTTCAATATTAGGAAAATAATTTCATATTAAAACTAATTAGTTTTAAGGACATTTTCTAATTTAAAGCATAAAAGTAATTTCAAACATATAGTATAAAAGTGAGAATAGCTTGAAATGTCCAGAAATATTTTGATGATAAGGGGGGGATTGAATATATAAAAAAGCATTGGTTATACAGAAAATGCACTTCGCTATTGGGAGATTATTTTACGAAGAAAATTGGGAAATGTTCTTGGTCCCAGGAAAAATTTCGCAATATAGAGGTTCGACTATATATATATATATATATATTTCTCTATTATGTCGAAAATTTCTGCTGTACGGGGAAGGTTGGATCCACAAAGCATTTCTTAACCCTAATTCGCTGGCCTAATTCAGCGACAGCCTTAGAAATCATAATAGGTCTCCAGTTTAGTCCAATTACTTTTCTGTTTCTACAATTGTTGCGTCTGCTGAATTCCAATTTCTTACTTCTTTAACACTGTAGGTTCTAGTATTTCTTCGCTTTCATTTTATTATACAATATATATATATGAATATATATAATTTTTATCTTAAAGAAAATATCTTTATCAATGTATTCATAACGCAAGAAATATCATGCATTATCACACACACACAATATATATATTTTTACTACTTGTTTCTTAATTATACAAACATATCATATATATCATGTTATCACATATTTGATATATATTATCATGCTATATCACATAAAAACATGTATGTAGATAAAACTCGCAAAAGAGATAAAAACTATTTAAATTTAAATCAAAAGAAAAAAATGCTTTAATATTCATAACATTATTACTGTAATAAGAGCATATTAATTTTGTTTATTATACTTTCTTCTTATAATGTAATTGTTAAAAAATTTCTAATTTTTAATATTGTACAAACAATCTTGAAAATAAACAGATTTATTACAAATATAACGCTTTAAAATAAACTAAAAGTGTATTATTCAATTTGTGGTGTAAATTGCAATGTATGTCACTACATAATTTTAAATCACCAAAACCAAGTATGGATTAAACTATAAATCTTATAAATATATTTTTGAAAGAAAGGCATTTTGGTGCAAACCTATATTACAATATTATGATAAAAATTAGGCGTGTAAAATTGATTACTATCCACATCAACTTTAGTTTGTGTATTCTACATATAATCTTCATATACTGAGCTAGACTTTTGCAACTAATAAAAAAAATATAATATTTAAAATGTTTACTCTTATAAAAAATTCTTTGTAAAATTTGAAGCATAAAATACTTTCTTTAGGTTGTAGAAGATTGTTTTGCTTTGTGGTATTATAAAACAAAACTAACTTTGAACTTAAGTATTCACAATTTTAAGAAATATCTCCTGCAAAATGAGAAAGTCGAAATGAAATTTTAGTTGGAACGAGCAAGCAAGAAATTTTAAGAAGTATTGGGCATTTAAACTTTTTGTATATATATATATATATATATATATATATATATATATATATATATATATATATTCTTCTTGTGAAACATAGTTTGAAATTATTGCTTCAAAGGGAATAAAAGGTGAACTCTTTCCTGTCCACTGCAAACAAAACTTGCTAAGCTACGTTGCAACAAAAAAAATTATATTACTAGCTACTCCTGGAAAAGGAGATTGTGCATTTTTATATTACTTTGGAGGAAGAATATGTCCCGAATAATAAAAGCAAATAAATAAGACCGGACACTTCAAAAAGCAATGAAATGTTTTTGTTTCCAAGACTCCATGCCATCCTCACAACAAAGTATTCTAAACATGTAAAATATGCTCCAGGAAAGATAATAAAAGAATAAAAACCTTTACTTTTTTGACATATGACTCGAGTTTTCAACAATTTCTAGGAAACCAAAATATAAAATTATGTTTCGATGGATAAAATTTATTTTCTCAGAATTTTTATTTCTTTTTAAAAATTGGAATAACTTTTTAACGAAGAGAAGGTACAAAGGAAAATTTTCTCTCAATGAAAACCTTGAAGATTGATCTTAGCTAAGGTTTGTGGTAGATACTCGTCAACTGTCTTTCTATATACTACTACTACTTCTCTCTACTCTATCTTTCTACTTTTTTCTCTATTTCCGCATTATAAGACATTATGTGGTTGTAGCAGAAAATAAAGCGTAGATTATGCTTTCAAAATACACACAGTTATTTTTTTTTCAAATTGAATTCTTTAAATTGATGAGAAACATATATATTCTTAAAGTACTTTGCTAAATTTTAAAATATGTAATTGTACACTCTTTTTTTTATAAAAGTGTATCCCTTTTTTTTATTTTTATTTTTGTTTTCTCTCATTGTATTTTTTTTAAAAAATTATTTTACGAAATTTTATTTCTGTACCATTTTTATTATAAATTACAAAAAGTAGTCAATAAAATGTTATTTTTGTGTATAATAATTTCCAAGATCAGTTTATAGTTTTCAGAAGACGGATTGAGCAAACATACCAGAGGAACATTCATTTGAGATACGTTATAATTTTTTAACATTTTCTGGAACAAAGTAGGGCTCTGAATTAAAGTTCTATCATTGCACCGATGTTAAAAAATTATGAATTTCCACCAAATATCCTTTTCTCGGAAATTAGAAAAAAATTCTAGTGTAAAAAAATTTTATTTAATATGTTACATACATGCAACATAAGGGAATGAATAGCTATTAATAGAATCTAATTAAATACTATGACATAAAATGTTTGGATCAAAGACACCATTATGTTTCTCATAAAGCATAAATAACATTGATTAAAATTTAAACATTCTTAGTTTAACTTATTTTCCGCATATTGATTATTAATTAACTTAATACGATGAACTAACATGCGAGTTATTGGTTAATGACCATTTAATTTTGAACCCCTGGCAAGGAAGATACAAAACACAGTACTCCTCTGTCAAAACTTCGATGCCAACCGGAGGATTTAAGTTTAAAATGATTCAATCTTTACCAGTCTATCTACACTATAGTCCTATTAGTGTTCTACAAAGAAAATTCAGAACGTGAGTTTGCAATGATAACCACGCCACTACCATGGCCTTACAAAACCTATCTAATATTAGCCAGTGGACAGGAGACGTTACAAGCATTTTTTTAATAAGGAAGGTTGTTGTAAATATAAGACTAATTACAGTAAATAACGAAAATACCCAGCTTCCTCTTATTACCATTTTCCCCTCAGAAGGCTCACCTTCTTTAGGTGAGTACGGGTCTCACGCTACCGAGGTGCCCTAGTGATATTTTCCTTTTCCCAAGGGGTTTACTATCTTTGTTAAACACGGGCATCTCGAACCCGGGGTACCCTAGTGATCCTTCTCTATTTTCCACCCTCTTTCTTGTCATCCCATTTCTCCTTTTCTTCTTTTCACGTCCAGACCACAGACAAATATTTTAAAATTTACTAGTTCCCTTATTAGTTTTTTTCTTGTGAAAAAACTTCCGTTTTATTACTAACATATTATGGTTTACATTTTGTGTATTGCGTTAGTTTAATTTCTTTTTCTTAGATTTCTTTCAATATTTTGATTATGTTGCTTTATTTGTGTTCGATTAACACCGTTGGTTTCCGACCCGCATTTTTGCCGTGTGTGGCGTCCCGTAAGGATGAAAATGGTGTCCTGGGAATACCTTTGGCCCACGCTTTGCTGTATACGGAAGGCAGGAGTGATCCCACTCCTGTCAATCGGCTGGTGGTACATCTCTTCGGTCTCCCCGAAGAGACACTACTGTAGGGTTAGTGCTGCAGATAAGGGGTGTCGGGTTTACCCGTTAAATCATCGCCCTGATTCTGTAGTATTATATTCTGGGTGTACCCCAGGTAAGCGCCATGCCTGGTATTTTCCAGATGACCGGCACACTGCCTCCCTTGTTTGACTCCGTGGTGGATGGAGGCACGCCAGAACGAAGATGTTTACGCGTATATATGGATCCAATGCTGCAGTGCCCGGAAAAAAGCGTTGTTTTACCCAACCTCAACGTCGACGATATTGATAGAAATACACGATTTTTAATTTTATCCCTGCCAAATAATGACATGAGTAAAAAGTTGCCATTTGCTATTCACAAAGCACTAATTGGAATAGGTGGCGAACTTAGGTCAGTAAAACGTTTAAGATCCGGAGATTTATTAATTGAAACAAGCTCTGCTCTCCAAATGAATTCGCTTTTACTTTCCACGTCTTTTCTCGATTCTCCATTAACAATAATTCCCTACAAATCACTTAATACTTCCCGCGGTGTCATTTCTGAACCCGACTTGTTGAGCACTCCTGAAGCGGAAATCCTTGAAGGATTTTCTGATCAAGGTGTGATTCAAGTCAGGAGAATTACAGTAAAAAAAGATGCTACTATTATTCCTACAAAACATTTAATTTTAACATTCAATAAACCGAAACTTTCTTCTGCAATAAAAGCAGGTTACTTGAACTGTACGATCCGTCCCTACATACCGAACCCTCTGTGCTGTTTTAAGTGCCAGAGGTTCAAATACTCACAAACTTCCTGCCGTGGGCAATTGACGTGCTTTAGTTGTGCATCTGTTGGACATGTTTCCACAGATTGTAGTCTGGAGCAGAAATGTGTCAATTGTTCACAGCATCATTCCTCCGACTCAAAACTTTGTTCTAAATGGAAACCAGAAAAAGAGATTCAAACACTTAAAACAAACAAAAACATATATTTAGAAGCCCAAAAATTAGTTACCCGGCAATTATCCCAAACTTACGCCCAAATTACCAAACCCTCAATTGCTACCAATACAACACAAACAGATGAAAATATTACTAAAATCAAGTGCCCACCTTTAGAATTACTTAAACCTCTATCATCCGTACCTCAGCCAAATACATCTCCTTCGACTCCTTCAGTCTCCACATCGTCGTATACCACCCAGGCAAATATCTTGCTTTCCGCAACTTCAATAAAACCAAACACACAAATTGAATCTCGGTTACCTGGACCCATTTTTGCTTCTGATACTATCCTCGACAATAGCCTTAATAACTCGACCTCATCCTTATCTACTGAAACATGCCCAGCTCCTACAACTTCTAATAAGTTTGCCGCACTTCAATCATCAGAGCCCTTATTAGAGTCTGCAACTACATCCAATAACGAGCTTTCTAATGCATCTAAGGTCCCACAGAATGTAAAAATGAATTCAAAAAATAGAAGAAAACACACGAAAGCACAAAAAGCAGAAATAGAAATAAAAATGGCTAAACATAAACCCAGAAAGTCAGCACCTACGGAGTATACGACTTATGACGAAGACATGCTTATGTATGACGGTGGAGGTGGAACTTGAGCCAGATCCTACGGATAAATTCGTCTTAAAAGAAGATCCTTCAAATTTCCTAGGGGATATTTGCACTCGTTGACTCCAACGCGATTCAGAAAAAGTAGGAACTATTTTTTTTTCATGAGGCGTTGTCTGCTGTGACATTGTTTTAAATTCACATTTTTCGTTTGTTTATTTTTTTAAAAGACTTGTCTGAATTGGTGGGGATATCCCCTTTCAAATTAAAGATTTTATCATTCGAAAACATTTTTTACATGATTTGATATTTTAACTCATTGAAACTATATACACAGTGTTTTTTACTTAATTTATGAAATGTTTTAACATATGTTTGGCGTTTAATTGGTTTTTCATATTCTAAAAAAAGTGTGTTCTTGTCCGTACTTTAAATGTAAACTTTTATATGGTTATTTTTAAAATTTTAAACAAATGTTTGGCGCAGTATGGCCGAATCCGGCTCCTGCGCCATAAAACTTCAAAATCACTCACTCACTCACTTATTACCATTTTTTGTCAATCTGCTGAAAATTGTTTCTTCACAAGTGATTTTTATGGACAAATCTAGTTGCTTATACGACTTTACATTTTACCTTTTGTCATTATTATTTTGTTTTCTGACCAATTCCATTAATAGATCCAATATTCTTTCATGGTTTATAACAATACAGTGATTTTTCAGATCCAAAACAAAGATAAAATACACTGAAGAGCCAAAACATTATGAAGGTATACTCAATAACACGTTAGACCTTTTTTAATCTTGCAAAAGAACTGTAACACACCTTGGAGTAGATGTCAAAAGTTTATTTTAAAGGATTGCTCTAAATATCGAAGTAGTGTTTACGTAAATTTGAGATATTCCAAAAAGGGGTTGTTTTTTATCTGTGAGTTGCATTTCTATGAAAGCTTAAATAAACTAAAATGTTTGAAATTCGTTAAGTTAGGATGCCAAGGACATTAACTGGAATTCATCATTATGCCTCTCCAGTCACTCCAACACAATTCAATCCTTGTAAAATGGGGAATGTCCTGTTGCAAGATTCACTTTCCATTTGGGAAGACATACGTCATGTAAGGTTGAAACTGATCCGCAATTACGTTTAGATAGTCCATACTTTCGTGGTGTATTCTACCACTACTAAGGTTACCAAGGCTACCCATGAGAACGTTCTCAAGTTATAACACTGCCACCACCAGCGTGTGTAAAATATGTTGTACATGAGGAAAGTAATTCATCTCACCTGGAAGAGAGAATTCTTCACCTTTTCTGACAAAATCATCGACGACATAAAAGAGTAATCTTGAATCATCCGACCAGGCAACTCTCTTCGACTTATACATGGTCCTATCTCGATATTCAAAAGCCTAATTTAGGCGTAGGTCGGACCTCGGTTAGCCTAGTGGTTAGAAGCATCGTATTCCAGACCGGAAGGCCTAGGTTCGATGCCCGATGCCACCAAATACCCTCCGAGTACACACGGAGTACGTGCTCGTTAAATCAGTGGGCCCGAAAGTCTTGTGGGCTGAATCACGAGTGCAGGGGACTGAAGAATATTTCCCTTCCCTTCAGTTCCATGCCAAAATTGTGGAGGTCGATATAGGTGGTGTCGCCCTGCATCGTCCCTTCGGGGAATTCCGCCAAGCTAATTCGTACTGTCACTTGTATGGTGCTCAAGGCCAATGACAGGCTTACTTCTAGCCCCTTGCCAAGATGAATTTCGTGGGCCTCGTTCTGACTACGTCAGATAGGTGGCATTAGCCACACACAGCCGTAGTTCCCAATGACACTAAGTGAAAAGAGGCACAGGAGTAGGACGTCTGCTTCGCCGTGCCTGCAGCAATAGTGCTTGCTGAGCTGTGTGGTCCGAAACACTTGCACTTTTAAATACAATGCATTGGACTATTAGTTGAGCCTCAGTCTGGTGCCGAATTTTTTTTACTAAGTGGGACACTCTCTGACATCTGTTTTTCTTGATAAGGCGTGGATGTGTGTGTGTGTGTGTTCAGCAGTTTGAAATCTAATGCTTGTTTCAATGTCATTTAGTTACTTTGAAACTAAATGACATTGAAACAATGAAACTTTTTACTATTTCCACTTAATCCCTTTCCCTTACGTCATTTAGATTAATTCATTGAAAAATGGGTAATTGTTCATAATGTTTTAATAAAGAACTACCGGAATTCTTCTGAACTTAAATTAAGGTAATTAGTTTTCTGCAAACTATATGCAGGCATTTAAAAAATATCAATATAATGTCAATATTTACATATATTTTTACCAATTTACTTCTCACTTGCTTATTTTTTGTTACATGTTCTGATATCAGATACATATTTGACACATTTTTGAATTCGATTTGAAATTTTTATAGCCAGAAAATAAAATTTAGCTTGTTATCAAAATTTAGCAAACACGTTTTTTATCAATAAAAAAGCTGTCCGGATGCGTATTTCAGTGCATTAGCATAGACATTACTGGGAGAACAGAAACATTCCCTTTAAAAACCATTTAGAACAAATTCAGTATGAAATATAACCACATTTCAGTAACAGTAAAATATAAAACTATTTTAAAAGGAGAAAAACGCCATTTTTCTTAAAACTTTAGGAGACAATCTGTCGTATACATTAATTTTATCATTTTTGTCCAGACTGTTTTGAAGTCTTATGTAGGTCACGTCTGTCGAATTTCAATGATAGTAGCATTTTTCAAGTCCTCATTTTTTTTCTCCTTTTACAATATAATCCTAATCAAATAAGAAACCACCAGGGAAAATCAAGAGTACATTTTTCATTACGGATTTTTTTACACCGCATACTTCTCCCTAATAGTAGTTTTTGTAATAATGCTTTTTTTTAAGTTTTAATTTAAAGTTATATTTGATACGATTAGTTTACAGTACAAAAAATCAAATCTATTAAAAGTAAAACATTATTTGTTTTTATGTAATTAAATAGTAAGTTAACCTAATATAATAAATAAAATATATTCAGAATTTTACAATAATTTCTTCCATTGCCCAAAACAATTACAAACAAAAGTAAAAATCACAAAACAAATATTCATACAGTGCGAAAACCAAAGCTAAATTTTATACTTATATTATGGTTTTGCCTCCAGAACTACACTGGTGTGCAAAAATTAAGGACGAGACGGTTTTTTTAATATAACTTTGTACAAAAGCTTTCCAAATCAACACATTTAATACCATAAGTTCCCCAATACGTAAGGAGATGTGTAATGTAAGCAACACATACTAAAAGAGAAATCAGAGGGATAAAAAGAAGCTTGATTGAAAAAGTAGCATGGAGCGCAATGCGACTGAAAGCCGAAACATCCCTGTGATGGGTGTCCAGCAAGAAACATCCGGTCTTTAGTAGGGGACATGATCTCCCCTGACTGCTAGGCAGGTTTCACAGCGTCTGCCCATGCTGAAAATAAGGGTGTCAATGAGTTGTTGAGGCTTTGCTGCCCATTCGTCTTGCAGCGCCAATCGAAGCTCCCGAATCGTTACTGGTGGTAAGGTACGAGCTGCCAAGCATCTGCCTAGAAAATCCCATACATGCTCGATGGGATTGAGATCCGGAAATCGTGCCGTCCAATCCATACGTTCAATATCCTCACTCTCTAAGAGCTGTTCGGCAGCTACTGTGCGATGACATGGTGCATTGCCTTCCATGAAAAGGAACTGCAGACCCATAGCACCTCTAAAAAGACGCACATATGGAAGAAGAATCACGTTACAATAATGGGTCCTGTTGACTGAACCTGCGTCGAAGATGTGAAGGTCTGAACGACCACCAAGCATGATGCCTCCTCAAACGAGAACACCGCGACCTCCATACCTGTCCCTTTCAATGATGTTCGAGGGGTGATTGCGGCTTCCCCGCTCTCTCCAGTTGAGTATGCGATGAAAATCGCTACTCAAACTGAATCTGCTCTCATATGTAAAAAGTACTCGTCCCCATTCATTGTCTCTCCAATTCCGGTGTTCCCGGCACCACAGAGAACGCCTTCTCCGATGGGCAGGCGTTAAAGGTACACACCGTACAGAGAGTCGTGCAAACAGACCACCACCGTGCAGTCTTCTGGCCACGGTAAAATGCAATATCGGTCATCCAGTCACCTGTGCCGTGTGTCTAGCGTTTTCTCCCGCTGTCTGCCGCCTGTTTCTTCTGGCCTGTAAGACAATGTACCGGTCATCTGCGGGTGTGGTTCCTCGTGGACGACCACTACTGAGCCCCCGGGTAGCTGTTCCTGTAGTTTGAAATTGTCTCCAAATTCGTGAAACGATGCTGTGAGCAATTCCGAACTCTGCAGCCACACTTGTCACACTGCGGCCTTCCTCCAACTTCCCAATGATTCGACCTCGGGTAAAAGCATCCATATGTCGTCTAACAGATTGATTATTCGCCATTTTTCGCTGAGGCAGCAACTCGGTGTGATTTTAACTGCTATACGGCGTGCAATCTCTTTGCCAGAAATACTGATCTTACACCGACAACTTGCTTTATACTACTCAGACACTCCCCCATTATGTCTACCTGCATATCTGCGCATGTGCTACCGTACATCACCTTACTTAATCTCCTGATTGGTCTTTATGTCCGCTCTGCCTCATTGTTCAGCTGATATGCTAATTTTTCGACTTCGTCCTTAATTTTTGCACACCAGTGTATGTGTTTATTTTAACAAAAAATGTAAGTTTGGCGGAACACGTAAGCGTTGAACCTAATGCATTACTGTTAAAATAATGCACCGAAATTACAATAAGCATCTCTAAAACACACATCGGAATGGGAAATTTCACCAAGAAGTTTGATACAACACTCAACTAGTTAGAGGGTTCTTTTGAAAACATCATTTAGAAGTTTTGAGGCATGTCTTTTCCTTCTTCTAAGGTATACGAATTAAAAGTATTTTTTTTGTTTAAAGCTTTTGTAGCCCAACAAGACGTTGTCCTGCAAAATCTTTAGCATTATCACTCGGGGTGAATGATTGGTATGAAAAAGATCTTTGCGATCTACATGGCTAATAGCAAAGACAATATGATGACACTGCACATTGTTATCCCTGCAATGGAATACATAACAGAAAGTAGGATGGAACAGGCAATAACCCGGCATTGCACACCTAAAAAATGAACGAAATGACACACGCAGGCTATCTCATAATAAAGATTTTTACATTGTATTATTACCTTAAAATCAGTTCACAAAGATAAGAAATAAAAATACATGGTTTTTATCACGCCTAAATTTAGTTTTCCTGCTATTTTTATTATATCGTTCAATGCATCATTTATGAACTCCTGAAGTCTTCATTGTAAGTGAATGTGATGTTTTTACTAGATCCAAATTTTTTCTTTTAAATTTTGTAGAAGCATTGCTTACTTTCTTAACATATATCTGTAGATTGAGATATAAATATTTCAGAAATCCTATTGTCTGGCTCGATGTTTAGTAAGAGGTTTCGGAAAACTTAACAAAGTAATTTGCTCATTTATCGCAGCAACGTTGAACAACACAAAAAATATCTTCATAGTTTAACAATTCCTTTTTCTACCCGTTGAATACAATGTGGCAATTAGATAAAATATGAGGTTATAGAAAAAAATATTATTTCACGATTCAGTCGAACCAAAACTCAAAATGTTCATTTAAGTGACGATGTAATGAATCTATTGTATTTATTATCTTTATGTTGTTGCATCCTTTTAAAGCCAAACATAGAGGAGCAAACTCTAATGATTTTTGAATGCAGGATTTTGTTGAATTTTATTTTTTTTTTATTTTGCTTACGGTTCCTACAATAGTTATTTTATTTTTCAAAAATTAATTTGAAAGTGGATAAAGTGAATACCAGTGTTATTTGCTTTCAAGTCACACTCTTTCAAATTATTTCTTTGTAACTCCCCATAAAGCAATTACATTTAAAAGTGCCTCCTTTTTTAAATCTGAATCAATTTAGACAAGGTAGCCTAGTGGTTAGAGCATCGGACTCCTGACTGGAAGGCCTGGGTTCGATGCCCGATGCCACCAAATACCCTCCGAGTACACACGGAGTACGTGCTCATTAATCTTGTGGGCTGAGTCAAGAGCGCAGGGAATGGAGAGTATTTCCCTCCCCTTCAGTTCAATGCAGAAATTGTGGAGGTGGAGATAGGTGGTGTCGCCATCTATCGTCCCTTCGGGGAATTTCGCATAGCTAAACCGTAGTGTCACCTGCATGGTGCTCAAGGCCAACGACACGCGTACTTCTAGCCCCTTGCCATGATGAATTACGTGGGCCTCGATCTGACTACGTCAGACAGGTGACATTAAAAACAACAACAATGAATCAATTTCAGTAGATGAATCATAGTTGCTATTATGCACTTCATCATTTCTCATCATTACTGCAAAGAAATTTTCTTCATCCAAAAAAAATGATGTAGTACTGCCTCTATTAAATTACTTCAATGTCACATTTCTTCATCATAACTACAATAATTCGTCATTATGTAAGAAAAGTTTTTAAGCGGGATTATGTATTCGGAACTATAATAGCAATACACTCGAAGGGTGTGACATACCCGAAGAGGCGATATCCAAAGGTCTGTAATTGAAATTCAATCACAGATTAAGACCCCTCCAAGAATATGGCCTTAAAGTCAGCTACTCGAGGAATCATTCATTTCCATGAAGGTTTTGGAAGGACCACTGAAAAAGTTAGAGGATGGATATGACATACCCTGCACGAGAACTGGGAGTTAATCCCTCCACCTTTGTTTATAGGTCAGAAAGGCATCATCTACATCGGGCATTAACCATGACACCAGCCCCCCAATACTCAAGCAAAGTAGGCGAGAAAGCAAAAAAGTGAGCAACCCGTTGCGCGATACCTCTGCATGGGCATAAATTGGAATGAAAACAGAAAGAAAAGAAGAAAAAAATTATACATGAATTTTAAGTCTTTGGAATGGTATAAAGAATATCGAATTCTGCTTCAAGACAACAATTAGGATACTTGGAAAAACCAAAAAACTGGGTTTTTGGAATAGTAGAGTGGGGGAAGTCTTTCTAAACTTCTAAGAATGCGCACACTTTTTTAGAATAGATGCGAAAAGTTTACCGATGAGACTTTGGGGAATACTATTCAACTCATGACAAAGTTCGATCTCAAAGTCTTGTACAATAACATATCTTGGTCTTGCAGTAACTAGTCTTTCGAGTGTATCCCAAACATACTCGATTAGTTTAAGATCAAGAGAGCATGATGACTACTCCCTACCCTACATTGTTTCAGCTTCAAAAAAGTTCTCCATAATAAGAGCTATATTCTAACTGGTATTATCCTGCATTAAAAGAGAGGAATTTCCAATGGCGGTAGCGTAAAGTACAACAAAAAAGGCTGAATTTCGCCACTGCTTAAACGAAAAACAATAGTTTCGACAAAAACACATTTTTCTCCCTATACATATTTTTTTTAAATTTTATTTTTTTTTGAAGTCATGAAACGACGTCATGGCGTCGTTTTTTCTTCTGTTGTTCTGCTATATATTGGATTATGGATGTTTTATTTAACACGAGCAATCAGAGAGAAAATACGTAATTTTATTAAATCCATGTGCTCTCCTAATTTGTTTGAGAAGTGTATTACACAATGGGAATTATATCGGTATTTTCGGTGAATATTTTGCGATATGTTTGTGTGTCAACTCCCACTCCCAAGTTAGCTTAGTTGCCTACAATCATATGAAAGATAAATACAATGTTATCAAACATGACCAGACACACTCTGTATTCTTGTTTTTAATTCAACTACACTGGTGTGCAAAGATTAAGGACGAAATCGAAAAATTAGCATATCAGCTGAACAATGAGGCAGAGCGGACAGAAAGACCAATCAGGAGATTAAGTAAGGTGATGTACGGTAGCACATGCGCAGATATGCAGGTAGACGTAATGGGGAAGTGTCTGAGTAGTATAAAGCATGTTGTGGGTGTAAGATCAGTATTTCTGGCAAAGACATTGCACACCGTATAGCAGTTAAAATCACACCGAGTTGCTGCCTCAGCGAGAAATGGTGCATAATCAATCTGTTAGACGACATCTGGATGCTTTTACCCGAGGTCGAATCATTGGAAAGTTGGAGGAAGGCCGCAGTGTGACAAGTGTGGCTGCAGATTTCAGAATTGTTCACAGCATCGTTTCACGATATTGGAAACAATTTCAAACTACAGGAACAGCTATCCGGGGGTTCAGTAGTGGTCGTCCACGAGAAACCATACCCGCAGATGACTGGTACATTGTCTTACAGGCCAGAAGAAACAGGCGGCAGACAGCGGGAGAAATCGCTAGACACACGACACAGGCGACTGGACGACCGATATCGCATTTTACCGTGGCCAGAAGACTGCACGGTGGTGGTCTGTTTGCACGACTCCTTAAACGGTGTGTACCTTTAACGCCTGCCCATCGGAGAAGGCGTTCTCTGTGGTGCCGGGAACACCGGAATTGAGAGACAATGAATGAAGACGAGTACTTTTTACAGATGAGAGCAGATTCAGTTTGAGTAGCGATTCTCATCGCATACTCAACTGGAGAGAGCGGGGAAGCCGCAATCACCCCTCGAACATCATTGAAAGGGACAGGTATGGAGGTCGCGGTGTTCTCCTTTGGGGAGTCATCATTCTTGGTAGTCGTACAGACCTTCACATCTTTGACGCAGGTTCAGTCAACGGGACCCATTATTGTAACGAGATTCTTCTTCCATATGTGCGTCTTTTTAGAGGCGCTATGGGTCTGCAGTTCCTTTTCATGGACGACAATGCACCATGTCATCGCACAGTAGCTGCCGAACACCTCTTAGAGAGTGAGGATATTGAACGTATGGATTGGCCGGCACGATCTCCGGATCTCAATCGCATCGAGCATGTATGGGATGTTCTAGGCAGACGCTTGGCAGCTCGTACCTTACCACCAGTAACGATTCGGGAGCTTCGATTGGCGCTGTAAGACGAATGGGCAGCAATGCCTCAACAGCTCATTGACACCCTCATTCTCAGCATGGGCAGACGCTGTGAAACCTGTCTAGCAGTCAGGGGAGATCATATCCCCTACTAAAGACCGGATGTTTCTTGCTGGACACCCATCACAGGGATGTTTCGGCCTTCAGTCACATTGCGCTCCATGCTACTTTTTCAATCAAGCTTCTTTTTATCCCTCTGATTTCTCTTTTAGTAAGTGTTGCTTACATTACACATGTCCTTACGTATTGGGGATGTAACGGTATTAAATGTGTTTATTTGGAAAGCTTTTGTACAAAGTTATATTGAAAAAACCGTCTCGTCCTTAATTTTTGCGCACCAGTGTGTATAATGGGATCAAAAACTCTTGTAAACGGTTGCTACTAATTTTTCTTGTGATTGGGACATTAGCAAAAGGTCTTTAGGCTCTCTCCAGATCTTTCTTTTACTCTAGAGGAATAACTGTCGTAGCACACTTGTCACTTTAAAATTTTTTGTCATATATAGATAGTCAGTATTATTGCTATAGCGACGTATTAAATTGCGTGTGCTAAACATTTATCTTGCTTAAAATGGTAATAAAAGTCCGGAAACGCTGCAGATGGCTTTGTAAATTTATTTGTAAATTTCGCTACTTGCAGCCTAGTTTCCAAATTTCAAATTATCTAGTTTATCGTTTCTAAAACTGTGGTGTGCGTCCTCCTGAGGATAATGATAATTGTACGAGAGGGAGAGTGCAAGCATATTGAAAAGTCAAAGAAACAAAAAATTATTAAAAAAGTCATTAATTTGGGGAAAGTAAACAAACAAAATACATTCTGTCATAGTAAGAAATAAATACACATTTACACTGATATAATACATTTACAAATGTATCAATACTGCACAATGCGTTTTATAATTAATTTAGCAATACTAGGTTAAGAACAAGTTTGATAATTATCATTGACCACATGGGCTTGTCATATACAAAATTATATGCAAAAATTAACATTTATCTTGATAATTTATACGGTTTATAAGTAATCCAAGAGCTACGGATGAAAAAAAATATGTGATTCTCTCCCCAATGACACTATTTTCTACGTAGACGTGTGTATGTCATGTAATCGGGAGCTAGAAAGGGAATATATAAATCAGGAAATCTGAAATAAATAAATACTTCGGAAATACTGTCACGGTCCTTTCTTTGCATTCCAAATACTTTGAAATAATGTTATGAATGGCAGTGCACAGAAAAGGTCTTACCTTGGAAAGACGTATATATACGTCCAGGCAATTAATTATTTTGGCTAAGTGAGACGTTTATGTACACCGGTGGAATTTAAGAGGATAAATTCGTATTGCTTTAGCTAGCTTTTCAGAAAGTCGTATTTTTACGGTTTTAGCTTCAAAGTATAGCATTATTAGGTGTTTGTTTAGTAGCACTCTAATAAATACTCAGCGTGTTGAGTTTTCAAAAAGTTCATAATTTAAACGTTATCAATAACTACTGGAAATTTTATTATGCGTGTCCATTCGACACCATCAGCAAAGCAAGTCTAAAAACATTGTACAAAAATGCCACGTTTCACAAAAAAATACAGTTTCGTTACAGTTAAACATATGTACAATCGATAGAGGTACACAAGTCAAAATATAAAACTTAAATACAAATTATGAGGATCGTTTTAAAAATTGACAGTAATTTATTGCATTTATATAAAATAAGTTTAACATTTATTAGAATAAAATTAATTTGGACTATGTCGCACCATACCACTTGTTTCACTGATTTGGAAACAGCTGACAGGTGCTGCCACCTAGTGAGGGAAAATATCCACAAAAAATGTTCTTTACAGTATTATTGTATCCAATACATCGTTATATGAACGAAGGACGCGCGATGGAAATTGTGATTGAAAATTGGCTCACAAATATTGAAAGTTTGAGAAACAATGATCTAGCTAATATCTTCTAGGCATATTATTCGCAGCTTCACCTTTGTCTTTTTATTACTTTCCTCGTTTAGATTCCATTAAAATTAAAGCTACCCCATTAACTTTCGACCAGTAATCAGCTCTGTTAAATGCGCTAAGATCATTCATACAAAAAAAAAACCCTGATTGCATGCTTTCTATAGCATGATGCTAATAGAAGTACGCTAATGTATTTATAATTATGTTGTTGATTCCAGGATATAAGCCAATAAAAACAAGATTATAGGTTTTGTTCCTCACTAAATTATTGAATTCATCAACCAATGATACAGCTATGCAACAAGCCCAATGCTTTAATTTGATTCACTTTTAATGCGATATTTACAGTAAAATTTGTCAGCAATCCCCGTAAAACCAAATAATTTTTCTGAAACATCTATCCATATTTTGAGTAATTCAACTTTAAAATTTTCAATGATTTTCTGTCCCATTTTTGTAAGATTAAAATTAATTTCAATTTTAATTAATACTTTCAAATTTCCCTCTATTTTGCTATCAATGTTTTTAATATTTGGCAATACTTTTCTGTGGTTTCTTTTAAAAGAAATAAGGGAATTAACAAATCATCTCGTGTGTTTTCAGATGTAAGAAAAACATTTGATCCCTAAATTATTTCCAGATATTTCGGGGAAGTGTTTCCTTCTTAAATAAAAAAAGAGAAAGATTTATTTTAAAAGTTTAGACATAGAATGTTTGATGTTTTATTTTGAAAGAAGCATAGCTCAATAAATTACAAATGTGTAATTTAAAAATAAATTGACAAATAAGAGTTAACGTTAGGGAAGTATTGCCCTTTGAGCAATGAAATTTTTATATAGCTTCTAGAGAAAACAATATTTTCATTCGAAAATTTAAATTTGGATTTACTTCACACAATAAATAAAAATGTTCTAAAACTGACATGTTGCTAACTTTATTTCAAGCAATAGAATACCATTAAACAAGTCATCAAGCATTTGTAAATACTCAATCTTTTCTTAGTTTGAAAAGGTTTCAGATTGATGTAATGTTAGCATCATTTTTAATAACAAAGTAAAAAAAATAATAGTTTTATAACAGATTCATTATTTTCCCAAAATTATATTTCCGCACCATTTAAAAAACAACTCTTTAAACATATACAATCATATAATTTTTTTTCTTAATTTCAATTCAACTCTGTCAAAAACACTAAAGTAATTAAAGTAACTAAATACATTTCAAATACACTCATGATCATTTATTCACAGAATATGAACAAGAAATGGTCCAGAAATAAAAGACATTCTTTCTGAAAAATAATTGAATACAAATTTCCAGTTCACACATTTTAAAAGGAAATTTATTTAATAGAAACTTCTAATTATGTATATATATTAAACAAAAAGCAAATTTATTTGATATTCACTTTTTTTTTCATGTTACTTTAAAATTAATTTGAAGTTTCGAAATTTTAGATATGTGCCATAGAGAATGTTTTGAGAATGATTATCAGTATTAAAGTAATTTGAAAATCAATTTATTTCAAAATAAAAATTAAAAAAACCATCACATTGGAGTTTTGTACAAATCGAAAACATGTGTTGGTATTTTTAGAAAATATTCAATTTCTATATTTTTAATTTCGAAAAAGTTGCACTTTTAATAAATTTTAAATGACAGATTATTAAAGCAGAAAGACAATAGTTACGTATATAAAAAAAAGATAAAAGCTTTCATTTGGAGATATTTTACTAATTTCAGAGTAACGTTGAAGTACGTATGTATATACAGTTTGGATAAAAGAGACTCAGTCACTCATCATGATATTTTAGAAACTAATAGATCCTCACACTTGAAATATGGCTGACTGTGTGTGTGAGTGTGACATGTGGCTCAAGTTTTCAACAATTTCTAGGAAACAAAAATATAAAATTATGGTACGATGGATAAAATTTCTTTTCTCATAATTTTTATTTCTTTTTAAAAATCGGAATTTTTTAACGAAGAGAAGGTACTAAAGAAAATTTTTTCGTTATAAATCTTGACGACTGATCCTAGCAATTGTTTGTGGTACAAACTCTCGCCAGCTGTCTTCCTCTTTTTGTACTTTTTTCTCTATGTTCACATTATAAGAGAGAGTATGTGGATGTAGCAGAAAATAAAGCGTAGATAATAATTTATAAATACACACTTTTTTTTTCAAATTGAATTATTTAAATTGATGAGAAACATGTCGTCTGCCTAATTATGAGACTGCGTAACTCCACCGGTGTATCTGATTTGATATAGGAGTGCAACGCACCAAGCGCGTTTTGGCGCGATTCCTTAATCCACCATGCCTCAGTGCGCTCTCCGCTTTTAATTTATTCCTCGATCAGTATAATCCTTTGTTTTCTTTATTTCATAATAAAACTAAATTTCGAAGGGAGAGGTGGTGGCAAGATTTTAACATAAAATAAATACAAGAGAAACTAATAGTAATGTATTACACTTCCAGATATATAAATTATTTACACTATTTTAAGCGTTCATTACACAAATTTTGAACAATGTGTTACTTTTGTTGAGCAGAGATCCCGCGGGAAAAAAAACCAAAACAAAAAACTAAGAATAATGTACGTCATCTCCATGGCAACCACATTATCACACGATAAAAATATCACAGTAAACCATATTGTAATATTATCGCCTATCTTGGCGAACATAAACAACAACTTGGCACCTAGCTTTACTGTATCAAATTAGCATCCCAGATGCAGTTACGCAGTCTGATAATTAGATCGACGATATATATTCTTAAATTTCTTTGCTAAATTTTAAAATAATTGAACTTTCTTTTTTTTATTAAATTGTGCGTGTGTGTGTTAAAAATACATAAAGTTCCCATTGTTGAGCTAATAAAACTTCAGGCTTGTAATACGGCAGACATGCTTCTTTTGTTGAGGAAAGAAAATCTTCAAATGAGTTACATAGAAATTTATTTTCAAGGTATTGTTACGTTAACGTAAATAAACATACTTCAATTTTAGAAATTCTAGCCTAGTCCCTTTTAAAAAAAAGATGCAAAGCTATAAGAATATGTTTATACAATCAAAAGCTTTAGTCTTGTGGATTCAGAAATAAATAATTTAAAACAAGATATTCTCATACGCCGTCGGGGAAGTTACATAGCAGCTTTAATACATATTGGAGAAAATTGACTCACACAACACGAGTACTTAGGAAATATTACACCTAAAGAAAGAAAGAGAGATTTGAAATTCAACAGACAAGTTTCTTTTCTTCAGTAAATTTTCTCAAAGAATTATCTTCGAAAACGGTGTAAAAGATTTTTTTTTATATTGTGCTTTGAAAATATTTATATTTGGAGTGACTAAGAATGAATGACATTAAAATTAAAGAAGCTTTTTAAAACCCGCCAAAACATAAGTAAAATACATAGTGCCGAAGAATACAAACAGAAATTACAAGAATCAGTTGTAGAGACCTGTTAAAATTCAGAATATCATGGAGTAATTGGATTAAAATGGATATCTATTATGATTTCTGAATCTGTCACTGAATTAGGGCAGTGAATTTGGGTAAAGCAATGCTTTATAGATCCATCTCTTAAACGCACAGCAAAATATTTCGACGTAATAGATAAAAACATTAAAATATTAAAATTATGTCTTTATTTATATAAACGAGGGATAAACAAAGTACTGCAAAATAAAATGAATGTAGGAATAGTGTGAATAGAAAGGTTTCTCATATAGAGCTGAATATTAAGATAATATTTCATAAATAATTAACAAGAAAAACCAAGAAAAACTTACATGTATGTGTGCTAATCATTAAGAGTTTTAAAGGCGAAGCTACTTAGTCAGAAATTGAACGCTAAATGACGTGTTCAAAATGATGCACAGACGCGAAAAAATAAGAGGCGCCAACTAGATAGTTTTTTTAAAAAATAAACTAAGCATACAGTATCTTAATGATAATAAGCTTAAATAAAAAAAACTAAAAGAAGGCTAAAATAATATAGAAATATATTTAAAAATGAATTTAATAGTGTGTGGATCGTTGTAATCCAAGCAATATTGACAGATTTTTTTTATAATTACCACGTTTTAATTCATTATCAACAACTAAATCATTGTTTCTTTTAAAAATATTTAAGATAATATTTTAAATACATATATATGTATGTGGGTTACAACACCAAAAGGACATTTTTATAATGTTAAAATCAAAAGAGTTTATTTTATCAAAAATATTGCTTATTATCAAATTATTCTTAACGTTTAG
This sequence comes from Trichonephila clavipes, assembly GCA_019973935.1. Lineage (NCBI taxonomy): Eukaryota > Metazoa > Arthropoda > Arachnida > Araneae > Nephilidae > Trichonephila > Trichonephila clavipes. The sequence goes on along the minus strand of BMAU01015382.1, from coordinate 14,455 downwards.
TTGAAGGTCCAGAAAGTTCGTTGACTCATTTTTGTATTATATTTTAATAATTTCAAGTATTGGCGATAATAATTCAACGTAGGAACATAATCTACAGCATTAATTAAAAATAACTAAGTCACCTATGAATCTAAATAGTACCCTAGTGGCTGAGTGGTTAGTGCATCCCATTTCAACACCACAAGTTCAAGGTTCAAAACCTGGGCTTGTCAAGATTGGCTCAGACTTTCATCCCTTCAGTAGATCAATAAATGAGCACACAGCTTGCTTGGAAACATAACAACGGGGGTTTAGCGTCAGACTGATCACTTGATTTCAACATCTGTTCTTGTACCTCAGGGCCCAAGTTAATGTATACTGAGTTGGGCACAGTAGGCCTTGGCTCTCATGAGCTGCTGCGCCAGTGAGTTAAGTTAAGTTATGTACCTAAAGGAGTTACAAGATTGGAGACTGATATTTTCATGTTCATAGCACTGCAAATATGTCTTGGCTAAACAGTTACTTGCATTCTCACCTTGTGGCAGTTCTTTAATTTGCTGATAGTAAGAGTTATGAAAAAAAAGTTTTATTTAATACTAATTGAGTAACACACAGTAAAAAATTTATCATATTTTCTTAATTTATTCAAATAATATTTGTTATAAGCTTTCTTGAGAATCTTTATCATATCTCCTATAACAATGGAGTTAAATAGATCTTCAAAATAAAAGGTATAAGTATATATATACATATATATTATATACATATATATATATATTATATATATATATTATATATATGTATATATATTATATATATGTATATATATATTATATATATTAAATATATATATATTTATTTATATATTATATACATTATATATATATATATATATATATATACATATTATATATATTATGTATACATACAAAGAAAAATTGAAAATAACAAAAATAGTATCCTTAGCTTCAATGTATTTTCCTCTAATTTTAAATATCAAAATTAAATTAAAAATTAAGTAGTAAAAATAAGTTACATTTATGATAATTACAGCTACTTTCCATGCGTGCTACTGCAAGAATTTCTCAGCAGAAGGGGCAAAAGATTTACTAAGAAAACTTGGTACCCTTCGAGCTACTATCTTTCTTTATGTATTTTAAAAGTACATTTTTACATTTTATGTAATGTTTCTAATCAAGAAAATGGTACGAGATGAAATTTTTCACATGTTATTCACACACTTTTAAAATTTTAAATTTTTTAAAGAAAATTTAGAAAATTTAAAATCCTACTCCTTATGTAATTATTCATTTTTTGACCTGAAATTTTTTTGTAATATTCTTATGGATGCTATAAACAACTTTAGGGATCGATTTTATAATAACTTCATTTGTTTTAGAGAAAACAAATAAAATGTTGGCATGAATGATAAAAATCAATGAAAAAGCAAATATCTATTACATTTTAATTTTTTTCAAACCAAAGTATTCAATTTACAGGAAAATGGATTCCTAATTTTGTTAAAAGTTTTATGTGCAACACACAGGAAAAAAATAGAACTGAATGGTAAAGAGTTAGGGAAGGAGTAGCATTTTGAATGCACTCATGTTTCGAAAAAAACAAACTGAGAAAAATCACTTTAAAGTTTATAATTCTGAAAAAAATTATAATAAGCTTGTAACGAATGGTAAAAAGATGGTACTAGAGCGCCATTTTCTGGTCGTATGGATACTTACAGAGTCAGTCTGCCACCTCGGTGAAGGGCGGACGTGCCAATGTCCGCCCGTGCAATCCCCTTAGTATTTGTTTTGTATTAATTGTTTTTATGTCTTTGTAACCGTGCTCAAACAGAATGTGTACCAATTAAAATCATTTGAGCTAGCTACCGGTGTTATTTTTGAGTACGGGTTATAAAATTGCGCCCAGCAAACGGCCGAATAGTCAGACTCTATAGCAGACCTATTAAAATTAACTAAAAAAATTATCTTCAATATTCTGAACTGCCAGTTCATAAAGATTTTCTAAAAGTGGTTTCTGAAGTGTAGCTGCCGGCTACGAAGAAATTTTGGGATTGTATACTTCCTACCGGGAAATTTGATGTTTTTGATAGTGTATTTCCTACCGGGAAATTTAATGTTTTTGATTGTACATTTCCTACCGGGAAATTTAATATTTTGAATTGTACATTTCCTACCGGGAAATTTGATATTTTGAATTGTACATTTCCTACCGGGAAATTTGATGTTTTGAATTATATATTTCCTACCGGGAAATTTGCTATTTTGAATTGTATATTTCTTACTAGGAAAATCAATATTTTTGATTGTATCCGTCTTTATGGTGCATCAGATAAGTTATTCCATCTTCGAAGCAGGGGGAGAAGCCATTCCAGCGATGCCTCTCAGAGAAAAAAGAAAAACCCAGGAACAACAAATCTGCTGGTTCCTCATCGAGGACGATATTTAGGAACCAGAGGGGGAGTGTAACGAATGGTAAAAAGATAGTACGACAGCGCCCTCTTCTCGTCGTATGGATACTTACAGAGTCAGCCTGCCACCTCGGTGGAGGGCATACGTGCCAATGTCCGCCCGTGCAAACCCCTTAGTATTTATTTTGTATTAATTGTTTTTATGTCTTTCTAACCATGCTCAATCAGAATGTGTACCATTTAAAATTAATTAATTCAGCTAGCTACCGGTGTTATTTTTGAGTACGGGTTATAAACTTAAATAAACTTAAAATCCCACTTTAAGATATTAGTTATATATTTTTCTTTAAAATAATAATATTTTCGCATTTTTTCAACCCATACATTTTTATAAATGATCAATTTTAAGTAAGAAGGTATAATTGCACAAGAAAGTTCAAGATAAATGCTGAAAACATTTTTTTTTCTCTCACGACAGAAAGTTTACTTTTTTTCTTTACATAATATTGAAGTATGCATTTGTATGAAAAAGATATCAGGAATAAGAACTGAAATTATGAAATTATTAACATATATATATATATATATATTGATGCGACGCTAGTTTAACTTAAATGATTAATTAATTCCATTATACCCATTTTATAATACCCAGGTTTGACTGACACATCGCATCATAGCTTAAGTTAAAAATTAAACACTAAATATTCTAAAGACAATAAAACAGTACACTAAATTAAAAGGCCGTTCTTTAATTAACTATTAATTTATTTTTTGAATAACATGATTAAGTTTGAGTTAATGTACAAATTGACACATAACAAAATTCTACTTAGCTTTGAGAGAGGGAGTCTGGTAAAAAGGAGTGAAACATGGTCGCCACCCGGAGTCCCGCGGAGTCCAGTTCAAGGCCTGGATCTAACTTAAAGTTGTAGCTCTGTGTCTCAAGTGTGAATGTGAGTGAAAGAGTGTGTGTAAATCGGGGTGCATCCCGTTTTTATTTGGCGTCCTCTTCACTTCCGAATCCTAGAGCGGACTCTTTACCTCGTCCGCTTAATTTCTTTTGATTGGTCCGGAGCAAGCGCAAGGTTACCGCACAACGGTCAATGACATTTTTAAGAGCGGGAAAGTCCTCCGACGCACCCCAATTATTTATGGGTCTAATGAACCTTGCGGGCGTGAGAACGTATGCACCCATAAAAGTTCGTTTGCAGAGGTGGGGCAAGACAACACATTCCTTCCACAAAATTCCGTTTCCTGTAAACAAGGCAAATGTAAAAACTGCAGTTGTAACTTTGGGGACCGGCGACCTCCCATCAATATAAAATGTCTTAATACAAAAATTTTACATGCACACATTTTACAAAGAAGAAAAATTGCATTATTTTATTGCCTAGGAAATATTCTGCTTTAAATATTACGCTTTCTTTTTTGTAGTTATTCTTTTTCTTTATAAAATAGATTTTTTATCATAACGCTTTTTATATTTTTTTTTAAAAAAGCGGGCATGGCCAAATTGCCTAATTTGTTTCCAAATAAAGTTTTATTCAACTTCTAACATTCCGACTTGCACAAATGATATATCAATCGAAAGATAATAATGCGAAGAACAATATTAAATAAAAATTTAAAAAACAATAGTTTGGTCACTTTTGGAGTACCAAGTCGTCTTAAGGGGACTTGGCACCCTTTGAGCAAACTTCTTTATTTACGTATTTAAAAATTATATTTTAGCATTTTATACAATGTTTCTTTTCAAGAAAATGTTACCAGATGAAAATTTTCATATATTATTCACACAATTTTAAACTATAAAATTTTTTGAAGAAAATTGGGAAAATTTTAAAACCCTACTCCTTTTGTAAAAATTAATTTTTTTGACCTGAAATTTTTTTATAATATTCTTATGGATGTTCTTAACAACTTTAGGGACCAATTTTAGAATAACTACATTCATTTTCGAGAAAAAAAATAAAATTTTGATATACAGGCTAAAAATCAACGAAAAAGCCAACATGTCTTACATTTTATATTTTTTAAAAAAAAGTATTCAGTTTATAGCCAAACGGATCCCTAATTTTATTACAAGCTTCATTTTTAACACGCAGGAAAAAATTTAAGTGATTGGTAAATAATTGTCGAAGGAATAGCATTTTGAATTCACTAAGATTTCGACAAACACAAACTGAGAAAAACCACTTTAAAGTTTATAATTCTGAAAAAATAATTATTATAAGCTTAATTAAACTTAAAATAAAACTTTAAGATATCACTTATACGTTTTTCTTTAAAATAATTGCATTTTCATATTTTTTCAACCCACGTATTTTTATAAATGATCAACTTTTAGGAAGTACTAATTGCCCATGAAAATTCAAGAAAAATGTTAATTTTTTTTTTGTCACGACAGAAATTTTAGCTGTTTTTCTTCTTATAATATTAAAGTATTACATTTGTATGAAAAATATATCAGGAAAAAGAACTGAAATTATAAAATTATTAATAAAAAATGCCTTTATTTAAAAATTTTACATGCACACATTTTACAAGGAAGAAAAATTACATTATTGTATTGCCTCGGAAATATTCTGCTTTTAATACTACACATTCTTTTTATAGTTATTATTTCTATTTCTAAAATAGATTTTTTTATCATAAAGCATTTTTTAGCTTTTTTTCTAAAAAGGGGGTGTGGCTGAATTGCCTAATTTGTTTTCAAATGAAGTTTTAGTCAACTTCTAACTTTTCGACATGCACAAGTGATATATCAATCGAAAGATAATAATGCAAATAATAAGATTAAATGAAAATAAAAAAACGTTAGGTTTGTGATATTTATGGTACCAAGTCCCCTTAAGAAATAAAGATTTATTAAAAAAGAGATAAGCTATGTTCACACACAATGCCTCTTCTTATCCATTCCTGGTTAGTGACGAGTACTGTGCACTAACAGAACTATTATTAACAAGAAAAAATGTTCAAAGGTACACTTGAAGAAATCTGAAAATTAAAACAATAATTAATGATATTAATGGCATATACACTGGTGTGCAAAAATTAAGGACGAGACGGTTTTTTCAATATAACTTTATACAAAAGCTTTCCAAATCAACACATTTAATACCGTAAGATCCCCAATACGTAAGGGCATGTGTAATATGTAAGCAACACTTACTAAAAGAGAAATCAGAGGGATAAAAAGAAGCTTGATTGAAAAAGTAGCATAGAGCGCAATGCGACTGAAGGCCGAAACATCCCTGTGATGGGTGTCCAGCAAGACACATCCGGTCTTTAGAATGATTGTGTCAATGAGTTGTTGAGGCATTGCTGCCCATTCATCTTGCAGCGCCAATCGAAGCTCCCGAATCGTTACTGGAGGTAAGGTACGAGCTGCCTAGAAAATCCCATACATGCTCGATGGGATTGAGATCCGGAAATCGTGCCGGCCAATCTATACGTTCAATATCCTCACTCTCTAAGAGCTGTTCGGCAGCTACTGTGCGATGACATGGTGCATTGTCGTCCAGGAAAAGGAACTGCAGACCCATAGCGCCTCTAAAAAGACGCATATATGGGAAAATAATCTCGTTATAATAATGGGTCCCGTTGACTGAACCTGCGTCGAAGATGTGAAGGTCTGTACGACTACCGAGCATGATGCCTCCCCAAACGAGAACACCGCGACCTCCAAACATTTCAATGATGTTCGAGAGATGATTGCGGCTTCCCTGCTCTCTCCAGATGAGTATGCGATGAGAATCGCTACTCAAACTGAATCTGCTTTCATGTGTAAAGAGTACTCGTCTCCATTCATTGTCTCTCCAATTCCGGTGTTCCGGGCACCACAGAGAACGCCTTATCCGATGGGCAGGCGTTAAAGGTACACACCGTACACGGCGTCGTGCAAACAGACTACCACCGTGCAGTCTTCTAGCCACGGTAAAACGCGATATCGGTCGTCCAGTCACCTGTGTCATGTGTCTAGCGATTTCTCCCGCTATCTGCCGATGTACCGGTCATCTGCGGGTGTGGTTCCTCGTGGACGACCACTACTGAGCCACCGGGTAGCTGTTCCTGTATTTTGAAATTGTCTCCAAACTCGTGAAACAATGCTGTGAGCAATTCCGAACTCTGCAGCCACACTTGTCACGCTGCGGCCTTCCTCCAACTTCCCAATGATTCGACCTCGGGTAAAAGCATCCAGATGTCGTCTAACAGATTGATTATTCGCCATTTCTCGCTGAGGCAGCAACTCGGTGTGATTTTAACTGCTATACGGCGTGCAATCTCTTTGCCAGAAATACTGATCTTACACCGACAACAGGCTTTATACTACTCAGACACTCCCCCATTACGTCTACCTGCATATCTGCGCATGTGCTACCGTACATCACCTTACTTAATCTCCTGATTGGTCTTTCTGTCCGCTCTGCCTCTTCGTTCAGCTGATATGCTAATTTTTCGACTTCGTCCTTAATTTTTGCACACCAGTGTATATATACTAGCAGATGTACCCGTTCTTCGCACGGGATAACTGAAAAGTTAAACAATACAGATTGAAGGATAAAAAAGTTTTTAATGAGTTAATTTTACGTGAATTGAAAATTAAACAAAAAAGGCTTTTTGCATATCCCAGCTAAACAAAGAAAGAAAGAAAAAAACCCTTTGTCAAATTTTAAGTATGTAGACCTAATAGCTAATAAAAAGGATTTTTTTATTTATTTATAGCTCCCCGTGACACTCTTGAGGCTTTTGCTCAGCAAAAGTAACACATTGTTAAAAGTATTGTGTATTGAACGCTTAAAATAGTGTAAATAATTTATATCTGAAAGTGTAATACATTAATATTACTTTTTGTTGTAATTATTTTATGTTAAAATGTTAATATTCGCAAGCAACGCCGTTTCTTAAAATATAATGGCGATTCAGTGAAAAACATAGCGAAATGTTAACGATAGAGTCAAGTTGGCAATTGTCTAACTATCATAGCTCGAGCTTCATTAGAGTTTTGTAAGACCCGCCGCGTAGGGGAGCGATGCACGTTAATACTTTATCCACCGCATTATGATTTACTGCAGTTTTTTTCATAAAATGTTTTTTTATCACTACATTGAAAATTAAGGAATATACATAAACAAAATACTCCACTTTGGGAAATTTAATCTGCGTTAGAGGTAATGTATTAACTGTAAAATTAAGTGTAATTTATTCCACTCTAAAATTAATTTTATACACCTTCCACTTAAAATATATAGTCAAATCGTTTTCTAAGATCTTCATTAACATATAAAAACATAAGAAACTTAAAGTTTGACATTAACTATAGTTTCGGGTCAAAAATGATAATCTGTGCAATCCGCTGAAAACGCAATATCTGCTACAAAACGATTCGCCTTCCCCGCTAAAATACTCATCATAGAACTGTGCTGCCATATCTCTTGGAAGAGTGGATTTCGAAGAATATTCCTGCTAAGTATTGGTAGAATATACCTTCTAAGTTGGTGTGGTGTGGTAGTTAGGAAAAGAGGTGCCAGTTCAGGTGTCGTCCACGTCACTTGACCATGGTTCAAAATTACGTAGTCCGTTGCCAAAAGCCATCGTGCAGTCGAACAGTGCGACGTTAATATTCACTCACTACAAAAAATACAATACAGTTGTTATAATTCTTTTTATAATAAAGAATGCAATATCTGCTATTCAATTACAATTATTGCGTTATAATTAACTACTAACCACAAACAAATTTTGAAAATTTGTCCAAATGATGTAGTGTGAAAGAAAAAGTTTATTTACTTTAAGTACCAGAACCGATTAAAGCATTTATTTTGAAAAAATATCAATTTCTTACTACCAAATGTGCATAAGAAAATCATAAAAATAACATTTAAATAAAGACAGATTTATATAATAACCTCTCCCTTCAAAACTTAGTTTTATTCTGAAATAAAAAAAAATGAGGGATTATGCTCTGATCACAGGAATTAATAAGAAGCGAGCGTCTTGAGTAGCCAAAATAAAAAGGGTTTCTTCACAAACAAAAGATAGATGTATGCTGAAGTGGGCGTTTTTGCAGAGCACGCCAGAATTGCTTGCAGATTGCAGAATTTTTTCCTACTTACTTGACAAATATCGTTATATTTTGGGCACTTCACATAATAACTTTATAAATTATAGCCTATGTCTTATTCTGATGCATAAGCTATATTACTGTAAAGTTTCATTAAAATCTATTCAGTTGTTTTTGCGTGAAAAACGGCCAAACATCCTCACAAACTTTCGCATTTATAATATCTATATATATATATATATATATGTGTATATATATATATATATATATATGTGTGTGTGTGTGTGTGTGTGTGTGTATGTATGTATGTATATATATATACATATATATATATGTATATATATATGTTTGTATATATATATATATATATTTATATATAAAACCTTCTGTGCATGTGTTTGTCACTTAACTCCTCCTAAACGGCTGGACCTATTTTGATGAAATTTTTTGTGTGGGTTCAAGTAAATTCGAGAATGGTTTAGATTCGCAATTCGGTCCTATATCGCAATTAGTTAAAAAATATTAATTAAAAGCGTTCAAAAAATACAACTCAACATTCACCTGCATTGTTGTAACAACGCTTTTGTTATAAACATGTAATATAAAAAAAAATTAAATCAATTCGTACTTAGATCAACCAAGAAAAATTTATTGTAGCTACTTTTTATTAAATAGTTTCAATTAATATAAATATGTATATACATATGATAGAATCACAAAATTATATAAGTGGTAATTAATTTTTATTAATTATCATTAAAATATCGTATTGTCATCCAAACCAATCATGTATATAATTTTTTTTTCAACTGAATACTTTAACACGTGAGAAAAAAACCTTTTCAAATTTTGACATAAGTCGCCAAAAGGATCGCTAAGTCACCAACATGGCTGTATCTGTAATTTTTTAGATAATTAGTTTTAATCAATTAATTTTTATCAATTATAATTAAATTATCGTATTATCATCCAAAATAATCATGTACATTACATTTTAGCTCAATCTAGCGCTTTAAAATGTATTTTATTAACGATTGAAAATTCCACCAAGATAAATAAATAAATAAACAAACAAATAAAATATGTATAGAGATCGTGACCTAATAGTAGTAATTGAAAAAGCGGTAAGTTGGCGTCGAAAATTGATTTTCAGCCAAACTGGCCAAACGCAGTCTTTATTGTTACGAAAATTCAGACGATTCACGCTTTTTAGGGTTTTTAATTAATATCTTTTCAAATAATCTTTATATATGTTATTCTTCTGTTTGTGTGTATGTAACACTGAACTCCTAAACGACTGGACCGATTTTGATGAAAGTTTTTGTCTGTTCCAGTGGAGTCGAGAATGGTTTAGATTTTTAATTTGGTTTAGAAATGTTTAATTAATTATTTTTTTACTTATAAATTGTTGATCTTGGAATATTTTACATTAGATCCCGCAGACTGCACTGCGATCACAGTATCGAATATTCAAAAAGCTTTTATTTTGGATTTAATTGTACAGGACAACGTCAGTCGGGTCCTCTAGTATATATATATATATAGTATATATATATATATATATATATATATATATATATATATATATATATATATATATATAAAAGGGGAGACCTAAATTACTTCATACGCATTTGGCATAAACAAGCTTTTTACATTGCTGTTTATTAACCCAGTTTCACTTGCACAAAATAAACTACCGAAAATTTTCGCGCAGGGTATCTCATACCAAAGAGTGTTACATTCCATTTTTACCGTAAAATTTGTACACACAGATGAATTAAGAAGAAAAGTAGAAAAAACAATATAATTATTACACTTTTCACATGTAAATTTGAGTGACACATAATGACTTAATACCGTTTGTGCCACTAGCATATTTAAATGTTTTGCTCAGTGAGTGTGTTATTTGCCTTGGGCGTATATATACGTCTTTCCCAAGTAAGATATTTTCTGTACACTGATATCCATATAAAATTATTTCGAAAACTATGTAGAGCAATAAAAGGATCTTTTCAGTGTTTGCGACGGATTTAGTTATTTCAGAAAATTCGCTTATTCGTTGCTTTTCTGTGTGCCCCCCAATTAAACAACATAATCTCACCAGCGTGTTAAACAGTGGCATTGAGGAGCGACTCACGCAGTTTTTAGTCGGCATTTAAGGGATTTATTATAAACCGAACTTATTATCGATATAAGTGTTATTTTTTGTATATAATTTTACATATTTCAAGCCCATGAGGCCAATGGTGTATACTAAACTTGCTTTGAACTTAGTATTGTTAACTTAATTATAAAAAACAATACGCAGTACTAATACATTTATTTGTGTATAATATCAGTGTAATTGTGTATTTTATTTTTACACTACGTCAGAATGTATTTAATTTGTTTTGTGAGGGATTTGTCCCCCTTTCTTGCCCACCTAGAGATGTGAAATTAAGGGGGACGCTAGCATTAATCAGAATAAACTTATTTATTTATCTTAAAAAATAGCAACAATGATTCATTAATTTCAACCTGAAGAAATATTCTCAATATAAACAAAAAGGGGATTAATAGCAAAATACACGATTTACAAGGAGACTATCAATATTGATACCTTTTTATTACAGGATCAAATCTAGTATCCTACTTAATTCAATACTAATTCAACAATAATGATCAATCGTCCCTTTAAATCGTTCTTCTATCATTTATTTGATATACTCTATAAACCTATTTATATGATGTACTCTATATAATACCTGATCAGTAGCAGTAAATTTTATCGCATGACGTTCTTTCTCCTTCTCCTCATTGCTAGCTAGAAACCCTTGACTATATATATTAGACTGAATTTGGAGAGATGTCATGGTTTCTTCTTCAAAAGTATTAGTTGTGAATAAACTTGAATTGATAGCCCAAAGATTTCCCAAGAGGTTTAGAGGAAAATAGGTCACAGTTTACTTTCAGTAAATTAACTGTTTTTTTATATAATATTTTATTTTTGACTTAATAATATTCACACGGCCCCTCATAGAGTTATTACACTCTCTTAGGCGGTGCTCCCCGCAGTTTGAGAAATGTAGTTTTTTTAGTTTCAGGGCCCACACCAATTCCTTTCCTAACATTTGCTTGTAGCTGAAAATGACTACATTAATAAAACATTTAAATTAAATAGTTTCGAGGCACATATCCAAAAAATAGTCAAAAATTGTTTCACTGTTCTTCCTAATATTAGCAACATAGTATGAGGAATTTAAGTGCTTATATTGTAAAGGATAAAACTAAAAGGCCAAGAAGAATCCTACTGGACTCCTACAACCCGCCTTAATTTCAGTGTTTTAGCAATAATTTTTTAATTACGGCCCCCCTAGTAAATTTATTTTCTATTTGTTAATTTTTTTAAAAAAATTTCCAATTTTCACCCCACTGGAGAATTTTTTTCCTACTTTCCGTTTTTTGTAATTAGTTTCCCTTATGGGCAGCCAGCCACAGGCTATATTCTCTCCAACCATCGACCAATCAGAGAGCAGTCTCTCAGCTCTCAACCAAGTCAAATTTTCTGTTCACTTTCAAGTCAAGAAGATCGCCTTAAGCCACGCCTCCCGGATCCTATCATCCCAACCAATAGCCTGCATGCCACTCCACAGATTGCAAAGTGCCACCAAACATCATGCCCCACATCATAGACTTTCTGATATGGGATTGAGGACTGTTATTAGTCCAGATGAGCAACCATAGATTGCCATCCACTTGTAGCTTAAGTATTATTTTCCACTCATTATCTGTACTTCTGCTGATATAATGATTCTGACTTATATATATAACGAATCATTCATAAGAAGTTCTCACTTAAAACCGCGTCATAACGTAACATGCAGCCCAATGTGTGAAAAAAAAATGCAAGTAAGAATTTGCTACAGTATACAGTATAAAGTATAGCAACTGGGAAACAGTCATCGTTCTTGAGCAAAAATTGAACTTTGATTGATTTTAATGTTAAAATTAATAGTTTTTAGTAAAATTTAACTAAAAAATGGAAAGAAAGATAATTTTTAAGAAAGGTTTATCTGTTACTGTGACTTTTCTTAAGATTTTACAGTACACTCGAAGCTTCGAAACAATTATTACACAAATTATATATTTTTGGTTAATATTTAGTACAATAATTAACTTATTATTTCTTTCTAGGAAACTATTACTGTTTTTTAAAGAAATATGCCATTTACTTTAGTTTTAAGCATGTAGGTTATGTTTATTTTACTTTATTAGGCTATAAATTCATCATTTGTAAATCTCATTTTAAAGCACTCTTAACATATTGCACTGATATATTCTTTGTTTTTATTATTATTATATATATATATATATATATATATATATATATATATATATATATTATTAGCGTTCCTATTTAACAATTTTTAAAAATAATTTTGGAATAGATAATTAAAACAAATGACAAAAAAACTATAAAATTCTCACACATATATGTTTATTGTATGTTTCTGATTGAAGGGAACGAATAGTTCCTTCAGAATCGTCGTGTTTATTTGGTGATAAAGGAAAACTAACGAAATTTTTTTAAATTTTAAATACTTAAATAAGAAACCATTTATAGTATATATATATATATATTTATGTACAACAGTGCTTCTCCGAATACTTGCGACCCAATTTTTAATCATAATTTTCATCGCACAATCCCATGCTATAACAAGGTATTGAATGCAATAATAATTTATTTTGAAGATTACACTAAAATATAACTTTAATTATAAGCCGTAAAAATTATCAAGATAAGTATTAAATTTTGTATATGTTACTTTTCAGTATGAGATATATTTTAGCAAGTTAATTTTAAGTAAAAGTAATGGGACATCATGTCACTTTTCATTTCTAATTTTTTAAATGAAACATATATTGCAATAAATATGCAAAGTGCACTATTATTATGTCAGAATATATTTTGATTTCCTTCCTTTCAGCAAATTAAATATTTTTTTGTAATACTTTATTTTCGACTTTTCGATTTGCTCGAGCTTCCCACAGTTTGAGAATCGCCGATGAACAGCAAGAACGCGATGTTAATTTTTTCGAATAACACAATAATCAGCTATACTTATACTTTCAAGAAACACAATAAAAGGAAAAATCAATCTAGATAACTATCTTGAATGTGAGGTATCCTTTCGTATATCAAACGAATGTGATTAAAGAGAAAGGAAAAAAAATTGAACTAAATAAAAATATTTTGAAGAAATTAAGCTTAGATTTAATTTTAAAAGCTTACCATTACAATATGGTAAGTAGTTATTTAAGTCAGTTATAAGCTGATGCCATAAATTGTTTTTCTATTTTTAGAAAAGGAATTGATATGAAAAAGCTTAATACTATTTTAGGAAACTTTACCTCAAATTTAAAGCAGTTTTATTTAATAAAAGATCGAATAAGCCAAAGAATTACACAATTTTTGAAATATTTCCTAATGAAAATATACTAAATAAATCTCTTTTATATTTGTTTATTTACTGATGGGGGCCGCTCGGTCCCTTAAGGATTGCAACTGTAATTTTTATTTATCTGCCCTGTTGTTGTTTACAAGAAAAGGAATTTCTGGGAGCACCTCTCACCCTACCGAAAAGGGTGACGCGTTCCCACGCCTGGAAGAAGGCAATGTACCCATAAATACATCAAGGCGGTTTGGGATGTGTTTTTGGAAATTTCCCGCGTTTGGGATAAGTCATTGACCACGAGAGGATATCCCTCCGCTGACTTCAAACCAATCAGAAAAGCTGATTGAGTTTCGAAAAGAATCCGCTCCAGAATACAATTGAACTGCCGCGAAATATAAGCTTTACATGCACGACGAATTGAGACACTCTCGACACAATTTTTATCACCGATTTTGGTCTGATGACCCTTCTTTTGACGAACACCGCGGTTGAGACTCTCGAGATGTCCACACCCATGATTCCTCTCTCTCAGATCCCTCA
>BMAU01015381.1:0-20918 GCA_019973935.1 Trichonephila clavipes | reverse complement strand
ACTACAAATATTATTATTATTATTTTTAATTTATTTGCAAAACTCCTCATGCTCCACATTGCATAACATGAGGCTTACAGACGTAAGTGGTAACACAATTATATCATTTAAAACAAATTTGGAAAAAAAAAAAACCATTTAAGACAAAAACATAAAATAAAAAGGAAGAGTGGAAATACACAAATATAAACAAGGGGAGGTATACCAATAAAATTTTAAAAATCTATACAGTAAACAAATTTTCTTAAGACATTTAGAGGCTTTCAGTACAATTGACCAACAAAGACAAAACAGGTGGCCAGGAAATACCTAAACGCTTCAACTCCTTTTTAAATTCTCTCTTTTACAGAAATATAGTTTACAATACAACAATATATGTTCCACAGTTTCAGCATCCTGATCACAAGAACAAATATCACTCCCAATTAAATTAAATCTAGATAAATAGCTCTTAAAAAACTTCCCATGTCATGTTAGAATCTGGGATAACTTGAAATCAGTAGCAAATTTCTTACATTTAAGCCGTTGATAAATGGTCGGAAAAAACCTTTTAGTCCACAAAGCTTGAGGCGAGGCCAAGAATTCGGTGTTCCAGGAGGAAACAGTTATTTCCCAAGCTACATGCTTCCAGTGGGACAATGGCACAGACATTAAAAGGTTCTTATCATACAAGTATTA
Organism: Trichonephila clavipes; assembly: GCA_019973935.1. Taxonomy (NCBI): domain Eukaryota; kingdom Metazoa; phylum Arthropoda; class Arachnida; order Araneae; family Nephilidae; genus Trichonephila; species Trichonephila clavipes. The sequence continues at coordinate 20,240 of BMAU01015381.1, read as the reverse complement.
AAATGGTTAATTTTTCCCGGATTACTTTCATTACGCGATTTTAATATGCAGAAAGTAATATTAAAACAATAATTAAAAAACTCAGTGGCGCAACAGCTCACGAGGGCCAGGGCCTACTGTGCCCATCCCAGCATATGTGATCATTGGGTGCTGAGGTGCATGAGCAGATGTCTCGATCAGGTGGTCTGTCTGAAGCGAAACCCCCAGTGTTTAAGTCCCCAAGCAAGTTTGGTACTCATTTATCGATCCCCTGCAGCAGGGATGAAAGGTTGAGTCGACCTTGCCCAGCCCGGGAATAGAATCCAGACCTGTGGTGTGGATTGATTGATTGAATATTAACGTCGCACTGTTCAACTACACGAGGGCTTTTGGCGACGGACCACGTAATTTTGAACCATGGTCAAGTGACGTGGACGACACCTGAGCTGGCACCTCCCTCTCCTAACTACCACACCACACCAACGGGAGGACGTTTCAGCTCTCGACAGATTTAACGTGCATCGCTGCCCTACACGGCGGGTCTTTATTGGTACTGGGTTCGAACCCGTGACAAAGCAAGCCACAGTCCGATACCTATACCTAGGGCTGCGGTAGCCCAGTGGTTAAGGTATCCAACCATGGCAGGCATGTCATGAGTTCGATCCCAGTACCACTAAAGACCCGCCGTGTAGGGCAGCGATGCACGTTAAATCTGTCGAGAGCTGAAACGTCCTCCCGTTGGTGTGGTGTGGTAGTTAGGAGAGGGAGGTGCCAGCTCAGGTGTCGTCCACGTCACTTGACCATGGTTCAAAATTACGTGGTCCGTCGCCAAAAGCCCTCGTGTAGCTGAACAGTGCGACGTTAATATTAACTCACTCACTCACCCGATACCTATACCACTCGGCTACCGCGGCTCCTGTGGTGTGGAAGTAAAACAATAATTACTGTTTATAATATATATATATATTTTTCGTATTAATTTTATGAAATTTATTTCATTAGACGAAGTATGCAGTCTGAAGAAAATATATATATGATTTAAAAAATTTCATCTCAGTCAGTGACCAGTATTATAAACGTAATTTAAAGCATTTGTTGGCCAACCGGTATAGTGGTAGGTGACGCTGACTACGGTGCCGCACCGACTGGGTTCGAATCCTGGAGAGGACATGGATGTTTGTAAATGTATAGGGCCTTTGCGGCATGGGGATACTCTAAATAGCTGTCGAGCCGCAAGTCCTCTCGTGTGGTTAGGGGAAAAGAGGTGGGAGAACCCTGGCCACCCCAGGAGTTTTCTCTCTCTAAATTGGGGTGGAACCGAGCAAAATCGTACTGTCACCTGCATGGTGCTCAAAGCTAAGGCTAACGACAGGCGTAAAAGTTCTTGCCCTTAGCCGCGATGAATTTCGTGAGCTTCAATCTGACATCGTCAGGCAGGTGGCATTAGTCACAACAACAACATTAACGTAATTTAAACCATTTGATTGTATAACAATGTAAATTATTTCAATTACTACAATTATTTTAATTGCTAAACTATTTCAGAAATTTGTTTTTTAATTCAAGTATTTTTATGTTGGAATTAGACAAAAAGTATTTTTAATTCGAGCATTTATATTTGGAATTATAAGAAATTATAAAAACCTAGGAAAATAACTTATTTTAATTTGAAATCGGTAAGTCAAACATTACTCGATCTTTATCATGATTTCACATTTTGAATTTCACCTTGAATATGTACAATTATGAATATTGTTTAAGTCTGTAACATGAAAACCATTGAAACACAGCTAAGTAATGTGAATTATATTACTTAAGGATGACTATATTTATTCTTCAGATATGATACTAAAATAAATTTCAGAAAAAATTATATTTCTAGTCTAATTTTTAATTTCCTAAACTTAACTTAATTCAATGGTGCATAGCCCATGAGAGCCATGGCCTACTGCGTCCAACTCAATATATGTGACCTTGGGCTCTGAGGTGCATGCGCAGATGTTTCGGTCAGGTGGTCAGTCTAACGTGAAAATTCATAGTGTTAAGTTCCCAAGCAAACTTGGTACTCATTTCTCGACCCATTGAAGGGATGAATTAATCTTGCCCAGCCCGGGATTTGGGCCTCGGACCTGTAGTATGGAAGCGTGACCACTCAACCACTGGGCTTCTTTTGATTTCCTAGTCTACACTATTAAAATTCGTAGGTAAACAAACGTATCTATATATGGGACCCTATCTACTCACGAACCGCACGACGCAGAAACTCGCCAAAGGTACCAATATTTCGGGAATGTTCCGAGGAATCCGTTTTTACCAGTTATATTCCAATTAGTTAAAATATATTAACTAAACACCTTGAAACGCTTAATTATTGCCATTTTTCACCGCCAGGAGCTAAGTTCAATTTTTTTTTCAGTTTTTAAACGTGATCTAATTTTTTTCATGAGACTCAGACAAAAAATAACTACAGTTTCGGAAAGATCATTTACTTCGCCACGAAACGGTATAATGTATTTTGCAAAATAATTATATTTTGAATGTTTTACGATTTTTTAAAAATGAGTCGAAATCGATACGTTTTTATGAATACGATTTCTAAATTGTTCACTTGCACTTTCTTTCACGTTAATGAAAAAAAAAATATTTTGCACTAAAAAAGTTCATGCTTTTCTTTTTTAGAATCAATCATTTTAAAAATTTAATGTCAAAAACTGTTTTTTTTTACTATTTTTCAAAAATACTCAAAATTTTATTTAAATACTTAAAAATTTCTTTGTTTATGAAAATAATCTCACACACTTGTTTTTCCGTACGATATTATACGTAATCTGTACAGAGATTGATAAAATATCTTAAAAATTGCGGGGTTTTTTAATGTGTTTTTCGTTTTTTACGCACGTTTTTCAAAATATAATCAAAATTTTATTATACACGTGGAGCCATTTGCAGGGAATTGGAAAGATCATTTATGCTTCGCTGTAAAAAATCTGTTTTTTCAAAACAACGAAACTTTGCATATAAATAAATTTATTTGAAAAATTAATACATGTCTTTCTTTTGATTTAATTATTTTACAATTTTTAAAAATATTTAATCAGTCTTTATCAATAAACGAGATTTTTTATTTTACAGCCATTTTTTAAATAAATGGTATGTCACAACTAATTGTTCAATGAACATTTTTTTATCAATTTTTTTTATTTCCAAACCTAAGAAGAAAATTATTGTTATGTAACGATTGATTGAGTAAAAGAAAATACCAAACCCCTTTTATCATTTTAAGCTCTAAGAAATAAATATTGTTAAAACAATGAATATGTTAGTTTTGTATAATATATTTTTTTCGGCAGATACATGTTTAACTTGTGTTTTTCGTTTTTTTCTCTTTTTGCGAGAAATATTTTAGCATTATTTTTGTTTCATTTTTTTATTTATAAAAATAATTGTATGAAACATTTTTCCGCGAATCGAACATTTAAAAAAATGCTCACAATTTTAATTCAACATTTAATAGAGTTGTGAAATTTTGTAATTATAAAAATGTCTACTTTTTCAACATATAACTATTTTTATAAAGGTACATTTTCTTTTCCGGGCCTAAAAAGTTGCAACGTGAGTGACTGATATTAATGTCCCACTGTTCACTTACTCGAGAGCTCTGATAGCGAGAGGGGAAGAGGAATTCCCATGACAATATGTTATACATTTAAAAATGTTCGAGCAACGCCGGAGGGAAATAAACTTGTCTAACAAAGAAAAGAAGCGAAAAAATTTCGAAACAGGGAATTTTAATTTATACACTCAGTAAAAGCCCGAGCAACGCCGGTCATTTTGAAAAAGAGTATTAGAAGTGCTGATTTTGTGAAGGAAAGGGAAAATTTATAAAAGTAGAGAAAGCCCGTGCAACGCCGGGCCATGTAGCTAATCTTATATATTAAAATCCGAAGGTAGACAAAGGTATCTATGTATGTCCGGATGAAGCCCAATTTTCTCAAGAACCACAAGACGCAGAAACTAGCAAAAATTATCAAAATTTTGGGAATGATCCGAGGAATCCGTTTTGACCATTTATATTCCGAAATTCCAATTAGTTAAAAAGGTATTAATTAAAAACCTTAAAACGCATTAAAATGCATCGTGGTGCCATCTGCAGAGAATATCGAAAAAAAAATTCTGTTTTTACAAAACAACGAAACTTTGCATATAAATATATATTTATTTATTAATTTAAAATTATATATATATATATAAAATATATATATATATATATATATATATATATATATCTTTCTTTCAATTTAATTATTTTACATTTTTTTTAAAATAAAAAATGAGTTGAAATCGGTTCGTTTTTTTGATTACGAATTAAAAGTTCTTCCGCTTGAACTTTCTTTTACGTTAATGAAAAAGTATTTTAACTAAAAAAAGTCTTATGCTTTTCTTTTTTTTCCGCGTGTAGAACAATATTATACGTAATCTGTACAAAGATTGATAAAATATCGTAAAAATTACGGTTAAAAAAAACAATATCTTTCTTTCAATTTAATTATTTTACAATTTTTTAAAAATATTTTTGGAACTTCTTTTTTTTTCAGGGATTTTTAAAACACGATCTAATAACTTCGTAATTTTGAAAATTTCTATTTTTCTAAGAATGTACTTTTGCGTTTCCGGTGGCTGCAAAATTAAACGAAAAAAATTGCCTAAAATGTCAGTAATAACTAATTAATTCTATTTACATTCTTTATTTTTGTTTCATACTTTTTGATTACAAAAGCAATCGTTTCAATAGCTATCTGTAAATTTTTCTTTTATTAATTACTTATAAAATTTTGATTTTAATAAATATTAATAATTTTTTAATTCTAACGTAATATTTTTTTTATGTCATACATCGAAATTTGAAGCTATATCTTATCTGTGAGAAGGAGAGGAAGATAAAACAATAATTTTACACTAAAAAAAACCGTGTTCGGGCTATAGAGAGAGGAAAGAAACCTGTCTTAAATCAAAAATAAGTGGAATAGAACAAATTTCGAAAAAGGGAAACTTTTTGACATAATTTTAGAAATCACTCACATTGTGCGCGTACAAACACACACACAGAAATGCTGGTGTCATGAGGAAAAGAGAAAGCCCGAGCAACGCTGGGCTAAGCGGTGGAGGGGGGATGGAAGTCTTTTTGAAAATGAGTATTAAAAATTCTGATTTTGTGAAAGAAAGGGAAAATTTATAAAAGTAGAGATAGCCCGTGCAACGCCGGGTCATGCAGCTAGTCTACACTAATAAAATTCGTAGGTAAACAAACGTATGCACATCTATTTTCTCACGAACCGCACGACACAGAAACTCGCCGAAGGTACCAAAAGTTCGGGAATGATCCGAGGAATCCGTTTTGACAATTTATATTCCGATATTGCTATTAGTTAAAAGGTATTAATTAAAAACCTTTGTTTTACTCCTGCGTGTTGCTTCTTCCGCCAAACAGAATGAAAAACCGGGAAGTGAATTTTTTTTTATCCCGACGTTTTTAAAACACGATGTAATTTTTTCTATGACACTCAGGCAAAAAACAATTACAGAATCGGAAAGATCATTTATATCGCCACGATAATGTATAATTTATTTTACAAAATTAAGATATTTTCTATTTTTTACTATTTTTTTAAATGAGTCAAAATCGATACGTTTTTTTGGAAATAATTTCTAAATCGTTCCGTTTGAAATTTCTTTCACGTTAATGAAATGATATTCTACACTAAAAAAAATCATGCTTTTCTCTTTTAGAATCAGTCATTTAAAAAATAAAATGCCAAAAACGTTTTTTTTACGATTTTTTAAAAAACACTCCAAATTTTAATTAAAAATACATAATAACTCCGTCGTTTATATAATTAATCTCACGAAACTTTTTTCCGTAATCTGTACAAAGATTGAAAAAATTGGTTAAAAATTACGGTTTTTAAAAATTTTTTTGTGTTTTTGGTTTTTTACCCTCTTGTGAGAGTTAACCACACACACACAATGTAATTTTTGTATAAAAATTACCGTTGCTTGCAATTAACATGTGAAGTTTCAAGGCATTAAAACTTAAAAATGAAGCCCTCAAAAAAAAATTAAAACTTTAACAAAAAACGCAATTTTACAATATCCCAGGGTTTGGCGCCAAATGACTCTTTTCCCCGGTACATGTCACGTTTGATGAAAGGTTACACTAGATAAGAAGCTGCCTATAAATAATGAAAGTCACCAGATTTGGCGAAATTGAATATCTCTTTCTTTTATTTTAAAGGTCTTTTCACTCTTTTTTATTTCGTTAACTTCATGGCGCGTCCAGCTGAACGCTTGATCACTACCGTTTGTACCCGGGTTCGAAATATCATTGCTTAAATTTATGATCTTCTAAACAATACTCAAAATTTTACATTTAATATTTTCGCTTGCAATTTTGTAATTGGAAAGATAATTTATTTCACCACAAAATACGGTATGTTTTTTTTACACAAAACAACGATACTTTACATATTTTATGATTTTTTTCTAAAATGAATCAATATCGATGCGTTTATATGAAAATGATTTTTAAAAAAACTCATACTTTGATCTTTTAGAGTTAATGATTTAAAAAATAAAATGCCGAAAACTTTTTTTACGAATTTATAAAAAAATACTCTAACTTTAAATATTTAATATCTACTTATCAGATTCAAATATTTTATAATTTCTTCATTTATAAAAATCATTTGTATGGAACTTTTTTCCCGTGTATCGAACATTTCAAAAAATGTTCACAATTTTAATATAGTTGTGAATTTTGTAATTATAAAAATTTCTACTTTTTTAACATACAACTATTTTTAAAGAGGTACATTTTCGTTTCAAGGGGTTAAGAAGTTGAAAAGTGAGTGAGTGAATATTAAAGTCCCACTGTTTATTTACTCAAGAGCTTCTGGCGACGCAACTTGACATTTTGAACCATTATAAAGTGACGAGGATGAGACTTGAGCTGGCACCCATCTCTCCTAAATACCAGACCACACCAACACTAGGAGTTTAAGCTCTCGACAGATTCAACGTGCATCCTCCTCTAAACAGCGGGTCTTCATCGGGGGGAATTACCACGAGAATTTTGTGTAATGACTTTAATATAGAAATCACATAGACATACCAGGAACGGCTGATAGCAAGAGGGGAAAGGGAATTTTTCCATGACAATTTTATGCATTTAAAAATGTGCGTGCAACGCTGGGGGAAAATTATCCTGTCTGGCAAAGAAAAGAAGCAAAAAAAATTTCGAAACAGCGTATTTTAAGTTATATAACTCGGAAAAAGGCAGAGCAACGCCGGGCTTAGCGGAAGAGGGGGGTTGAGTCATTTTGAAAAGGAGTATTAGAAGTGCTGATTTTGTGAAGGAAAAGGAAAATTTATAAAAGTAGAGAAAGCCTGTGCAACGCCGGCCATGCAGCTAGTTATAAGTATATATTATCTTGACGAATGCCTGCTTTTTTACTCGCAGTTTTAACATTATACAGATAATCTCATACTTTTCAACAAAAATAATTATTCATGACTAGCTGCATGGCCCGGCGTTGCTCGGGCTTTCTCTACTTTTATAAAAATTTTCCCTTTCCTTCTCTCATAAAATCAGCACTTCTAATACTCTTTTTCAAAATGACTTTCACCGCCCCTCCCCTCCTCCGCCTTTTTCCGAGTATATAACTTAAAATTCGCTGTTCCGAAATTTTTTTGCTTCTTTTCTGTCAGACAGGTTTATCCTCCCCCCGGCGTTGCTTGAACATTTTTAAATGCATAACACATTGTCATGGAAATTCTCCTTCCCCTCTCGCTAAGATATCTCTTGAGTAAGTGAACAGTGAGACCTTAATATTCACTCTCACTCACTTTGCAACTTTTTAGGACCCGAAAACGAAAATGTACCTTTTTAAAAATAGTTGTACGTTCAGAAAAGTAGAAATTTTTATAATTACAAAATTTCACAACTGTATTAAATGTTGAATTAAAATTGTGAGCATTTTTTGAAATGTTCGATAAACGGAAAAAAAAAGTTTCATGCAATTATTTTATAAATGAAGAAGTTATAAAAACTTTGAATTCGATAAGTAGTTATTAAATATTTAAAATTTGAGTATATTTTAACTGATGCAACATATTTAAAAAATAAAATACTACAAAGAATTATAATTTATTTAAGTAATTCTCAGTTGAATAAAAATGTTACTTTGTCTTCTATTTTTTTTTTTTATATTAAAACTACCTTTTTTACTATTTATTATAATACTTATTATTACACTTTCTTGAAAGGTTTAGAATTATGCATTGACAGACTTGTAAAACCTTCGATATACATCCAGTATCAATTTTACTGTAGTTTTGTTATAGGCTTATAATATTCCCTCCTAACTATCCACCGTTCTTCAAGTTTAGTGAAATGGGTGTCCTACACTTGGCCTTTTTCAACTAAGTTTGTTTTGTATTTCGATATTATCTTTTGAACTGTAAATTTGTTTTAATAATTTTTGTGTGTCCACTATAAATAGTATTTATATTTTAAATTATCACCTTGCTTAATGGACACTATTATTACAACTTTGCATTCAAATGGGAGAATCGATCTTACGTTGAATTTAAAAGACATTTATTGAGTGTGAGGACCTCTTTCTTTATGTTAATATTTAACTTACAAAATAATTTCACTAACGTCATTCAAACTAACAAATATTACTTTTTCTCACGTTGTGTAAATCGAAAAGTACACCGAATCTTCGAATTTTGTGTAAGCGACCTTAAATTACCATAACTGAAAACTATATAGCACGATTTAAAAAAACAGTGAAAAGCTTTTTCTGAAAAACGGCGTAAATCAATCTTGGTTCAAAATGCATTCTTTTTCAGGTCGACTTTATTCGAGACGTATTCATTTTTGCAAGGATTTTTATAGAATAATTGTCTGTGTTTTGTCTTTAGAGTTTCAGCGAATTTTTACTTTAATTAATATTGCGCAGTCCGTAAATATTAAGGTTTAAAAATTGACGAACGTAACATACTCGAACTTTTCTAAAATCATAAGCAAATAAGCAATGTTATTTTTTCGATTAAAATAGTATAAATAATTTATATCTGGAAGTGTAATACGTTAATACTACTTTTTGTGTTGTATTTTTTATGTTAAAATTGTAATCAGCCACACACTCTGCCTGTTCAAACTTTTGCAGTTCCTGGCGCCTGACGTAGACAAAACAAAATGCAAAGGTTAGCTTCACACATAAAAGATAGATATTTGCTGTCGCGGGCTTTTTTGAAGATGGCAGAATTTTTTCCTACTTACTTGACAATTATTGTTATATTTTGGACACTTCACACAATAACTAAAAATTATAGCCTATGTGGTTATTCTGATGTATAAGCTATACTATTGTAATGTTTCATTAAAATCCATTCAGTTGTTTATGCATGAAAGATACCCAAACATCCTCACAAACTTTCACGTTTATGATATATATTAGGATTTTTATACACTCATGTCCATAAATTAAGGATAATTCAGAATCACACAGAAATTGAACTCTAAAATAAAAATTTCACTTGTAGAATTATCACACACATCTTGAAGAAGAATATGCAAATTACAGGAAACCACCAGATAGCGTGGATAGTACGTCACAATGACTGACGAGAGTGTAAGAGAGGGGTATATAAGGAATGGTGGCAAAGAAGTAAAATTGTTCACAAGCGCTTTAAAAGCCTTTCAGTCCAATAACCGCGTAGTTATGGCACAAAGGAAACATTTGGATGATTTTTTACGTGGTAGAATTATTGGACGACTGGAATGTGTACGTACCCAGCTGGAAGTATCTGAGGAACTTGGAATCGCCCAGAGTGTCATCTCCAGGCTTTGGCAATGATTCCAAGATGATGGTAATGTGAGTAGATGTTACAGCACAGGTCACCCCCAAGTTACAACGCCGAATGAGGACCGGTATATATTTGGCAGTTACTGCCAAAAGAAACAGACGGAGCACAGCATCAGACCTGTCTCGTCAGCTCTCTTCAGCTACCGGTACGACAGTTTCAAGGCAGACTGTGTACAGACGCTTAGGGCACATTGGTCTATATGCTCGTAGGCCTGTCAGATGTGTTCCACTTACCACAACTCACCGTCGCCTGCGACTAACCTGGAGTAGAGAGCATGCATTGTGGACCCCACAACAGTGGTCTTGTGTGATGTTTTCCGACAAGTCCAGGTTTAGTTTACAGTCTGATTCTCGCCGGACTTTAATATGGAGAGCGCCAGGTACCCGTTACCACCAAGAGAACACCATTGAACGACACCGTTACGGTGGTGCAGGATGGCTCGTTTGGGGAGGAATTATTCTTTGTTCCAGAACTGACCTGCAAGTTCAGAGTGTAACGATGACAGGCCACATCTATCGGGATGTCATTCTGGAACAACATGTACGTTTGTTTCGGGGTGCCATGGGTGTTGAATTCCTGTTTATGGATGACAAAGCCCGTCCTCACCGTGCAAACATTGTAGACGAATGCCTTCAATCGGAGGATATCACCCGTATGGATTGGCCAGCATACTCACCGGACTTGAATCCAATAGAGCATGTGTGGGATATGCTTGGCCGACGAATTGCAGCCCATCAACCCCCTCCCACCTGTCTACCGGAACTTCGGAGGGCATTGCTTGTGAGTAGTGTAAGGGCATTGATGAGTGGTGTAATATTCCCCAAGATCAGATTGATAATTTGATACTCAACATGCCTAGGCGTTGTAAGGCCTGTATTGCATCGTCCGGGAGACATACTCTGTATTAACAATCATACTAACCATGTTATACTGTTTTTTGTAAATAGGTTCTTTTTTGAAATTTGCTCCAGGGAGTAAAAATTGCAATTTTTATTAATTATATCAAACATATATCAGCTTTTTTGCTCTTTACCTTTTGTTTAATAAATAGACTTTACAAATAAGTCAAATTTGTTTTGCTTCTGTCTCTTTCTTTGCCTGAACTTCATAATCCTTAATTTATGGACATGAGTGTATAAAAGCATAATTTAAGCTTATTATTTATTACTAACTTAGGTAATATGTTATTGTTAGAAGATAATATTTTACCTGCATCATCTCTCCTAACGCGAATATTCAAGGGCACCCGCACTGAAGCTGTCGCCGCGAAAGTCATCGGTCGAGAGTTCATGACCAAGACCATTAGGCTATAGAGGCCAGATACTTACTCTTGTTATTAATTATAAAAAAGTTCGAAATCTGTGCTTGTAACTAAACTTTTTAAATCTAATTCGCATTCTGTTTGTCTGAACTTTATCAAATTATTTTAAAAATTAAATAAAATAACTTTAATCTTAAAATTTTTTCCTTGATATAAATACTTTTATAAAATCCCATTTTCTAATCGAATTTCATATCATACATTACTGTATATACGTATACTTTCTATTCTAATATATTCTTTCTAGTTTTCTATTCTATTCCTTGGAGTGTCTTATTAATGTTGTCAGTTCTGTTAATGAACAGCGTCCTCTAGCTGCTTGTAAAATAAAACTTCAGTGTGTGTGTAACAATAACTCCTAGAGGTAGTGTACGAAGTAGAGAAATTAAAAAGAGATCACAGTCCACTGCTAGTGTTGTTTATTGTGTTGAGCCAAAACATGGTCCGTCGAGCCGGAGTTAAGCGATCTTATGGATATGTGTATTTGTGAAACCGTTGGATTATCAAAATTCACAGTGAAAAAAGTGATGGCCCAAAGTGTGAATAGAGACCGATTGCGAAACCAAAACTCTAGCTAGCGGCGTGAAACAGTGATCTGAGGAGGTAGGTGCAATTAATTGATCCTTCTATTAGTGGCCTTAATTCATAAATATGTCTTTAAATAAATTAAAGAAAGACGAGCTAAAAATCGTTGCAGAGGAGTTAAATTTAACTGTACCAGAAGGAGCAAAAATCGCTGACTTAAAAAGCTTAATTGTAAATAGTTACGTTTACAAAACGGATAAAGAGTTAGTTCAATCCGCAATCGATTATGCTTTGGCGGAAATTAAAAATAAGAGATTGGATGGTGAAACTAAATTAGAATTTGAACGAATTAAATTAGCCCAATTGCAAAAACAATTAGAGCTTGCAAATATCCAGAAGAATTTACCTCAAAATTCTGATATTCGAAATCAGAGTGTTCTTGAAACTGCCGTCAATATTAATGTTGAGACTTTGTTAAAGTCCGTGAAAACTTTAACAATACCCGTACCTTCAAGACAAGAATCATATAATTTATTTTTCCAGTCGCTCGAAAAAGCATTCAAAATAAAAGAGGTTCCCGGACAATTTAAAGGCGAAATTCTTTTAAATATGCTAGGTGAAAGAGTTAATAATTTACTAGTTCATGTTTCCGAAGAAGAATTAAATAATTATAGTAAGCTTAAAGATGTAGTATTAAAAGAATTTTCCCCCACTCCGCAAGAATGCTATAATAGATTTCAGAAAGCGCATAAAATAAGTTCAGAGAGTTATGTACAATTTGCATCATGATTATGCGCAACATTTGAGTATTATTGTCAGCTGCGCAATGTGAATGATTTCAAATCATTGTGTGAGTTAATTGTATCAGATAAAATAATGAGCACGCTCGATAGAGAATTAATCTCTCACATGAGCATAAAACAGGGAGAGAAATATTTTAAACTACATAAGTTAAGGCGTGAGTGCGATATATATTTGTCATCGAAAGAGGCAAAATTAAAAATGAGATATTTTCTAAGCCCTTTTGTGAAAATGCCAAGCGTTTTAGTTATAATAAACAAAACAAATTTAATGCTAAAATACCGCGAGATGCATCGAAAGTATTTTTATCCGAGTTAAAAAATGATAAATGTGTATTGTGTAAAAATAATGAAGTTCACGCTTTACAATTTTGTCCACAATTTAAACTGTTTTCGGTAAACGAAAGAGTAGAATTTGTTAAAAATAATAGACTTTGTTTGAAATGTTTTTCACCTCAATGCAGCGTTAGAAGATGTCAATCAAAAAATTGTTTCTGCTCTAAACCGCATAATAAATTATTACATTATCCCAGAGAAATGAAAAATAATTCTTTCTTCCCCCTGGAGACGACGACAGAGGTTAACCGAGATGAATCAGAATTCGCCTTGAGTGTAAATGATGAATCTTTCGTTGCGTAAGTAGACAAAAAACAAATCGTGGCAACGGCATATTTTAAAAACATATGCTTTTTGAGTACTGCTTTAATTCTTGTGAAAGATAAATATTTAGAATGGCAGACATTTAGGGGCTTGTTAGACTCGGGAAGTGAAACATGTCTAATTTCAAATGAGTGCGCGAATAAATTACGACTTAAGACCGAAAGAATAAATACATTAATCTCGTGTTTAAATGATGCCTCTATGGTGCCAATGGGTGTGTTAAAGTGACGATTTCTAATCAAAATAAATCTTTCCAAAGGGAGTTGGATATGCTCGTAGTTAAAAAAATCACTGATTTTATTCCGCAGAAAACAATAGAGATAAATTCTGATTTTTCTAATTTTGTGGAATTAGCGGATTCTAATTTTAATGTTCCCGGCAAAATTGATTTATTATTAGGTGCAAATATATTTTATGAGTTATTGAAACCGGGAAGAATTAAAATAAAAGATTCGCAATTATACTGTTAGTCAACAGCGTATTTGGTTATATAGTAACGGGTAATTTAGATTCAATAAATGAAACTAAGGTTCACTGCGGTTAGATTTGTGATGAGGACTTAAATAAAACTTTAGAAAAATTTTGGAAAGTAGAGGAGATAGTGGAACCAATAGTTAAAAATAAAGAAAGGCTAATTTGTGAGGAACATTACGCGAATACTCATTTTAGAACTAAAAGTAAATATGTAGTATCTATGCCCTTAAAAAAGGAACCCTCGTGTTTGGGTAATTTGAAAGACATAGCCCTCAAACGACTTGGATCGCTGTGGAATCGCTTAGCTAGGGAGGAAAATTACTTAAATTTATATCGTGGATTTTTAAGAGATTATGAAAGACTGGGTCACATGAAGGAAGTGACTAACGAAACTGAACCCGAAATCACATATTACGCTACCCATCATGGAATTTATCGTCCAGAAAAGTCCACAAGAAAACTTAGAGTTGTCTTTAACTGCTCTTCGTTAACTGATAATGGAATATCTTTAAATGACATTCAATATAATGGAGGAGTGATACAAGAGGACTTATATGCGCAAATGCTCAGGTTCAGAACTTACACGTATGCATTTACAGCAGACATTAAAATGATGTATCGAACTATATTAATTAATCCTAAACAGCGTAATCTGCAGAGAATCGTTTGGAGTGAAAGTGAACATGAATCCCCCAAAATTTACGAACTTTCGACTGTTACCTATGGCACTGTAAGTGCTCCCTACTTAGCACAGAGAACTTTAACCCAATTGTTGATGTGGATGAAGAGGCTAACTTCCCTATAGCAGCTTCTGTTTTACGAAACAACTTATATATGGACGATGTCCTTTGTGGTGCTGCAACGTTAGAGGAGGCAATTGTTCTCAGACAACAATTAAAAGGAGTTTTGAATAGTGCTGGAATGGAGTTGCATAAACTTTGCGCCAATCACGAGAAATTGTCACCAGATCCCGAACAGAATTACAATTTTGCAACTTTAACAGAGACGAAAACGTTAGGAGTGTCGTGGAAGCCGAACCTAGATTGCTTTTTGATTAAAGTGAAAGTCTGTTTGGACAGTTCTTATACTAAAAGAGATGTCTTGTCTACTATTGCCAAGGTCTTTGATCCTGTTGGACTGATGGCACCAGTAATTTCCAAAGCAAAGATTTTCCTCCAGCGTTTGTGGAGAAGCCAATTGGAATGGAATGACCTTCTGCCAGCTGAAGAATATCGAGAATGGCAACAATTCCTAGTATCCTTATAGAATATCAACAATATAGAGATACCAAGGCGTATTCTTTTGTTGCTTTTCCAGAAGTTATTGAGATCCATGGCTTTGCTGATGCCTCAGAGCGGTGCTACGGTGCAGCAGTTTACTGCAAGTCTAAAAATTTGAAGAGTGAAACTTTAGTTCAGTTAATCACAAGCAAATCGAGAGTAGCGCCTATTAAAAGCCTGAAAATTCCCAGACTTGAATTGTGTGCTGCAGTGCTATTGGCAAAACTTGTGAAAAGAGTTGTAGCTGCTTTACAACTAGAAACTGCTGAATTATATCTTTGGTCGGATTCGATGATCGTCTTGGCGTGGCTTCGAAAGGAACCGATGGACTTAAAGACCTTTGTTCAAAATAGGGTTGCCAAGATACAAGAACTCTATCCTAATTCGTTATGGAGACACGTACCATCTGATCAAAATCCTACAGACTTAATCTCCCGAGAAGTCGATCCTGATAAACTTTTGCAACAAAATTTATGGTTTAAGGGGACTTGGTACCCTAAATATCACAAACCTATCGTTTTTTTTTATTTTCATTTAATCTTATTCTTTGCATTATTATCTTTCGATTGATATATCACTTGTGCATGTCTTAAAGTTAGAAGTTGACTAAAACTTCATTTGAAAACAAATTAGGCAATTCAGCCACACCCCCTTTTTAGAAAAAAAGCTTAAAAAATGCTTTATGATAAAAAAAAAAAATCTATTTTAGAAATAGAAATAATAACTATAAAAAGAATGTGTAGTATTAAAAGCAGAATATTTCCGAGGCAATATAATAATGTAATTTTTCTTCCTTGTGAAATGTGTGCATGTAAAATTTTTAAATTAAGGCATTTTATATTAATAATTTTATAATTTCAGTTCTTCTTCCTGATATATTTTTCAAAAAATAATACTTTAATATTATAAGAAGAAAAACAGCTAAAATTTCTGTCGTGACAGGAAAAATATTTTTTTAACATTTTTCTTGAATTTTCATGGGCAATTAGTACTCTCTAAAAGTTGATCATTTATAAAAATGTGTGGGTTGAAAAAAATATGAAAATGCAATTATTTTAAAGAAAACGTATAACTAATATCTTAAAGTGGTATTTTATATAAGTTTAATTAAGCTTATAATAATTATTTTTTCAGAATTATAAACTTTAAACCTGTTTTTCTCAGTTTGTGTTTTTCGAAACCTTAGTGCATTCAAAATGCTACTCCTTCGACAATTATTTACCAATCACTTCCATTTTTTTCTTGCGTGTTGAAAATAAAGCATGTAATAAAATTAGGGATCCGTTTTGCTCTATAAACTGAATACATTTTTAAAAAAAAAATAAAATGTAAGACATGTTGGCTTTTTCGTTGATTTTTAGCCTGTATATCAACATTTTATTTTTGTTCTCGAAAATGAATGAAGTTATTCTAAAATCGATCCCTAAAGTTGTTTAGATCATCCATAAGAGTATTATAAAAAATTTCAGGTCAAAAATTAATTTTTACAAAAGGAGTAGGATTTTAAAATTTTCCCAATTTTCTTCAAAAATTAAAATTTTAAAATTGTGTGAATAATATATGAAAATTTTCATCTGGCAACATTTTCTTGAATAGAAACATTGCATAAAATGCTAAAATATAATTTTTAAATACGTAAATAAAGAAGTTTGCTCAAAGGGTGCCAAGTCTTCTTAATGGACCAACATTTCTTTCAGGTGATGACTATCACAATAGAACTATAAACTGTAGAGAGAAACTAGATGAATATAATTCAGAACTGAAAAACTGTGTTAATGAACAAATTGAAAACTTTCAATCGGTGCTTAATATTCATGTTAATGATTTTTTAAACGAGCTTCTTAATCTAAGCAATAATTATATAACTATTTTACGAGTATTAAGTTTTATTTTCATGTTCGTGGAAAATTTAAAAAGAATAAATAGAGTGGCTGGTCCACTCACAACAAAAGAATTTGAGAAAGCTGAAACCTTTCTGGTAAAAAAGTGCAAGAGCAAGAATTTTCCAGTGATATTAACCATCTTAAAAGTAAGGGGAGTGTACCACCAAACGGTAAGTTAAAGGCATTGAATCCCTTTTTAGATGACAACGGTGTCTTAACAGTAGGAGGACGATTGTGTAATTTAGAGTTAAGTTTTAATAAAAAGCACCAGATAATTTTACCAAAAAATAATAAATTAACTTTAATAATAATAGAATATTTTCATAAGAAATATTTACATGTGGGAACTGTGTCTTTACTGAATCATCTTCGTGAAAAATTTTGGCCATTGAATGGTAGGTCAATGTGCAGAAAAATTGTATATAAATGTATTGTATGTTTTAAAGCGAAACCAGTTGTGTCAACTCAAATTATGGGTAATTTGCCAAAAGAGAGACTTATATTACTGATTATCCATTTAATTGTTCAAGAGTAGATTTCTCTGGTCCTTTTTTCATTAAAAATAAAGGACAACGTAAAGGAAATTTGTTTAAAGTGTATATTTGTATTTTTGTGTGTTTTGTGTTTAAAGTGGTACATATTGAGTTAGTATCAGATTTAACATCGCAAGCATTCATTGCCGCGTTGAAAAGGTTCATGGCTCGAAGAGGCAAATGTGCAAAACTGTTTTCGGACAATGGTAAAAATTTCGTCGGAGCTAGCAATGAAATTAAAAAACTCCTTGAAATAGTCAGAAACCCAGATGAAAAATTAGCTAATTACTTAGCAGCAGAAGGAATAGAGTGGAAATTTATTCCCGCGAGGTCGCCCAATTTTGGAGGTCTTTGGGAAGCGGCCATAAAGTCATGTAAATATCACTTAAAAAGAGTTGTGAATGGAATTAATTTATCGTACGAGGAACTACTTACACATACACGGTCACTGTACAAATTGAAGGAATTTTAAATTCTCGACCACTTTGCCCCCTATCAAACAATGATGATGATTTCCAAGTGCTTACACCAGCCCATTTTTTAATTAATAGGTCTTTAAATTCGCTAGAAGAGCCTAATTTGACAAAATGTAAAGAGAGTAATCTCAAAAGGTGGCAAAAAATAACTAAGATAGTTCAATTAATGTGGAAATTTTGGAGTCGTAATTACTTAAATCAATTACAACTAAAGGGAAAATGGATGTTTGAAAAAAATAACGTTAAAATTGGAGACTTGGTTTTAATAATTGAAGAAAATTTACCAACCTATAAATGGGCATTAGGTAGAATCGTAGAATTGTATTATGGCGAAGATAAAAAGTTCGTGTTGTTAAAATTAAAACTCAGTATAGTACATGTAAAAAAGAGCCATATCAAAAATTTGTGTTTTACCAATTGAAGATCCTTAAATATAATTTGAATTTTTCATTTAGTGTACCATTGGTGGTGTATAAATTTGGCTCATTGTTAGTAAAGTGATTTGTATTTGTATAAAAAAATATTGTTTTTTTGTGAAATCTTGCACTTAAATAAGGATTTATGTAATTGTATTTCTTGAGAATTGTCAAGTGTTGAATGTGTAAAGTGTTCTAGATGTAACAAATAGGAATGTTAATTTAGTAACAATGGTTACTAATGGTTACTAAATGCATAGTTAAACCAGTGCAATGTGGGGCGGTACATTAGTTCTGTTATTGAACAGCGCCCTCTAGCTGCTTGTTAAATAAAACTTCAGTGTGTGTGTAACAATAACTCCGAGAGGTAGTGTACAGAGTAGAGAAATTAAAGAGATCACAGTCCACTGCTAGTATTGTTTATTGTGTTGAGCCAAAACAAATGTCACTCAATAAAGGACACGAAGGCTTTTGGAACGGACCTCATAATTTTTAATTATGTTCAAATGACGAGGAGAGGATACCTGAACTCGAGCGCTTATCTCTGAACTTCCGTAACATAGTAACGAGTCATTCTGTAGAAGAAAATATTTGATCCAAATGCTAATTATATGTCTAAAAGGAACTCAATTTTACTGAAATTTTAAAGAACAACAAAAAAAAAAAAGATCTGAATTTGATCAATCCATTTCCAGTACTATCAAAGACTTCCTTTTTGAAATTTAGTGATTAAGTGTTACCTCAAAACTAATTTTGAAAACAAATTAACCATTTCCAATAAATTTTCTGACTCTATAACGACACATACACGTTAATTATTTCGCATTTCATCCTTATGGCAGTAAATGATTAATTGGGTCTGTGTGTGTGTGGAGCAATTGTCTCACATTAGGAAGCTGTATTAATTTGATTCTAAGCCGCATCCCAAATTATCAACTTATTTTTGTGAAAAAATGTTTTCCTCAATTCTATGCCTCGCCTGAATTTCTCCACACATTTTTTCGAAAAAAAAAATACAATAGGTTAAGCAATATTCGACACTTAAGAAATTTGAAAAAAAAATTAAATGAAAACCAAAATAAGAAGTGAATAATTAGTTTATTTTACCAGCATTAAAAACTTTTAAAATACATAATGTGAGCCTGTAATTGCTCTAACACAGGCAGTATCACGTTCCAAAAAATGATTCGATACTCTCATTGTCGCGACTTTCTTTGGAACTGGTGCCGGCGTCGCCAATTTCCCACACGGTGTCGTCTTCCGTGCCATCCAATGCATTTTTTATGCAACATTTCTTAAAAGAATGTTTTATAGACTCATTAAAAATTACTTTTCTAGATAACAAATGTCCATTCTGCAATTTTCGTAGCTGTTAAGGGCTGGTTTTACAAATGCAACCAGTTTTCAAACTCTTTTTTTACGAAGTCCTTAAAGGACTTATTAATGCTTACGTCAAGCGGCTGAAGCTGGCTTGTTATACTGCCCGGGAATATCACCTAGTCACAATTGTTTTGCCTCAGTTTCATCTTGAGTGAGTGAATTTTCACGTCGCCCTATTCAGCTACTCGAGGGCTTTTTTCAACGGACCTCTTAATTTTGAAACATGGTCAAGTGACGAGGACGACACCTGAGCTGGCACCCGCTCTCCTAACTTCCACACCAAACCAACGAGAGAAGGTTCGAGCATCGACAGATTTATGTGCACCGCTCCCATACACCACGGGTCCTCAGCGGTAATTCGCTCTAACCAGAGGCGCACACAAGGGGGGTGTCCTGGGGGTCTGGACCCCTTCCAAAGCCCTTGATAATTTTTCCGATTGATTATAATTCTTAGTATATAGTACGTAAAATTTAATTAAGCATTTGTTATTAATGTTTAATTTTATTAGTTAATGCTAATTATTTATTCAATAATTAGATTTTTACTGTTTTATTTTCTGAAAACCGACAAAATTAAAAG
>BMAU01015380.1:0-185367 GCA_019973935.1 Trichonephila clavipes | reverse complement strand
AAAATTTGACGGCTATCACACACACATTTGTTTCCTCTCGAAGATCGTGTAAAGTTATTCCATTCGAGAAATGAGAGTTTATAATTTTATTTTTAAAATTGCCTTTTATAAAGGGATATTATATTGTTTAGATAAAGTTAAAATACTCAGAATATACTTATTAACATTATGAATAATGTTTAACATGTACATAAAATAAAAAAATCGTAAAACTTTTTTAAGTCAAACTATTTTCTACATTTTATAGTAATGATGTGTGTATAATGTTCTATATTCTAAACTTTCTATATTCTTGAAGCATAATAGTTCTTTAATATATCCAAAGATATATTAATTTTCTGAAATAAAATTTTGGAAAAAAATCCGTTAAAACATGATTATTTCATACCAATGTATCTTCCGAGTGCTATCATACTTATCCTTCTTTTCAAGTTTTAGAAATTAAATGGATAAATAAATATAATAAAGTTTTCCTTTATGATGATATAAAATTAACAAAAATGCATCAGTGTGTCAAATTCAATGTGCGTTCTATTAGTTAGTCTTTTTTTAAAACAAAATATTGGGAAAGTAGTTTTTTCATTCATCAACAAGAGTTTACTCTTAATACATGTTTATAACACAAATCATACGATTATTCAAAGCAATGAACTTAATATGCAACTTTAAAATTGTAAAAGATTTCAATTTTTTGAAGAATGTCTGTAATGTTGTGACGAATCTAAACTAAACCTCTTGGGGAATCTTTGGGCTAGCATTCGCTTTTAATTCACAACCATCCCTCTCAAGAAGAAACCTTGATATTTAGATTAGTTCAACTATATAAAGTCAGATTTTTGTAATTGTAGTAGAAGGAGTAAAGCAGCAGTTATATTCGGTACGCAGGTGAGATAGAGTAAAGTTGATTTTCGTAGCTTAAGATTAAGAGTGGTGTTAGAGCCACTGTATGAAATTAGTGGATAGGGGGTTTGTAATCAACGATAGATTAGGTTGAGTTAAATTAATTACTTACTCCTAGTTGCTTAAGACTCATTGCTTTCTCCTTAGACATTCACTTAGAGATTAAAGTATGGTTGATTGGTGTATTTGATTAAACAAAAAAATTGTTAGTATTTAAGTTTCTGGCTCTGCTTTTATTCCTCCTACACTCTTAGGTAGGCAAGACGGTGAGGGAGCAACTTCAGGGGTAGGTCGCTCACAATGTGTTTATTGTTGTTGAAAGCATATTGTACATTTGATTTTATCATTTTGCTCACAAGTACATTCTTTTGCAAATACACTCAACCTTCGGATACCAATTTTTTAAAAAAGTAAATATATATTTATATTTCAACAAAGGAAATTCATAATTTTGTAAACTAGAAGTTTCTTTTATAATTATTACCTGTTTTAAATATTATTCAGTGATGTAATTATGAATTCTATAGAAAACTTCACTAAAAGTCTATTTTTTTACGAGAATTATTCTTACTAATTGGTGTCAAGATTCAAAACAAATAAGATATTGAAGTATTTGAGGCCTATTTTGGAACTCTCAAATTGTATCGTAAAAATAAATGGCACAGTTTTAATACTCAGTTTTTAATTACATATTAGGTGCTGATTATAAAAAAAATTTACCAATTTTTTTGCGGAATATGCAATTTGAAACTTGCATATTATACGATGGATTGTCTTCGTAAAAAAGGAGAGTTTATTCAAAATTTATATATTTACCTTTAAATATGTTTTTAGCCTAATTGACAGCATTGAGTTATTATGGTCAACTGAGTAAACTAAGCTCGAGCAGATAATTGACATTCATAGCTTTTATGCCAATGAAGCAAAGACTTTGAAAGCTTTAGAAGTTCACTGAGTGAATTTTCTTCTTTCATAGTGAAGTGTTCGTAGAATCAGTATTCATATATGTAGGAATGGATGTGCACATATCGTATCCCTCCTATATTCATTAATGACGTAATGACAAGAGAGCACCACCTATCTGACAAGGCGGTTCGAGGATAACGAGTAAACCAGACTGGAATAGAACGATTGCGCGGAAGACGACCGAGAGAAGCGACGGCGATGAGACGATGACGAGGGCGCTGGAACGAAACGCCTCGTGGAATCCAACGATCTAATGATGTTTCGATTACTTTTTACTAACTTTTAGCCCTCCCTTGTAAATAATTCCCCTTAATAAATGTATATTTAACTCAATCTGGCCGTTGTCACTCTCTATATGGGGGTTCGGCCTTTCCCTTAACTTAAAATCCCCTAGAAAACCGAAGCAAAAGGACGATGACGATGCAAGAAAAGTGAATCTAATCAATGTGTGTGTTGGACGATTTTTTCTTCAAATTCAAGCTCATATATTCTTCAAAGCGTTTTTAAATACACGAGATGTAGAAGAATGCCCCCGCGGGATGCAGAAAATTCCTTTGCTTCCCCACTTTCTACAGACAGGAAATCGGCTGACGCACTTAACCAAATTAATGAGTCAGCTGTTCCTCTATTTCGAAAACGATTTATCGTGGCTTTTTGTTAAAGATTTACTTCTAACTCTTCGTTCTTTCAGTGCAGATGACTCATACTCAATTGAACATTTTTTTTCTGATGTGGAGGAAAATTTAACGTTTTGCCCAATAACCGAAAAACAAAAAATTGTTTTTGTAAAAACGGCTTTTGACAGGAACTGCAAAATTATTTATTCAATCTCAGCGTGGTATAAACTCTTACAGTTGTATAAAAACATTACTTATTCAGGAATTCGGAAAAAAATTAAATCAAGCTCAATTGCATAAGGAATTAAAACATAGAAAAATGCGGCCTAATGAAACGGTATTCCAATATTTAGTCGCTATTCGGGAATTAGCGAATCGAGGTCAAGGGTTTCTCGACGAAACTTCAATTATGGAATATTGTATTAATGGAATCCCCGATTCTCCTTCAAATAAGCTAATATTATATGGATGTACAACAATTCAGGAATTTAAAGAAAAATTAGGAATTTATGACAAAATATTTCAAAATAAAAGCAAAAATCACTCTTATGATACGTCGCGTAGTCCAAACTTTAGTAGCCAACGCCGTGATGTTGAAAGTACACTTCATAAACATCGAAATTATAGATATCCAAAATTCAATGCACCAAAGCCTAATTCAAAATTTGAGAATAAAAATTTCAGAGATAGGAATCACGTAACTTGTTTTAATTGTTCGGGATCCGGTCATATTTCTAAATTTTGCCCAGATAAACATCGTGGTCCAAAGTGTATATTATGCGAAAATTTTGGCCATAAATCTGATGCTTGTCCTCAAAAAATATCCCTTCTTCTAATAATGTTGATGAAATTACCCCATTAACTACTATGTGTAAAGAAGTTAAAATTTTATCTAAAAAAATATTATCTTTAGTTGATACCGGAAGTCAAGTAACCTTAATGAAAGAAAGTGTATGGAATCAATTAGGCTCCCCTTCTTTAATAAATAGTGGTAATATACTAACTGGTTTTGGCCTTTCAAAAACTCATGTAATTGGTTCGTTCAACTCAACTGTTTCAATTGACAACCAAGACTTTCCTGTTAAAATTAATGTTGTCCCCAACCACTCAATGAACTTTGATATTATTATTGGTTGTAATCTAATTAAACAAGCTAATTTGACTATTACCCTGATAGTGTTATGTTCTCTAAGCTACAAATCGAAGTATCCGACGCTTCTCCACAACCATTTGTTTTCGCAATTACTGACGACATTCCTAAATTTGATATTGGCCCTGAAATTCCAAAACAAACTCGTAATGATGTTGAGGCATTACTCGTATGTTATAGGCCGAATAAAATTAAAACGACGGATATTAAGTTAAGCATTATCGTGACGGACGACAAACCAATTTATCATTCTCCAAGACGGTTACCTTTTACTGAACGTGATATAGTAGATAAACAAATAGATGAATGGATACAAAATGGTGTTATTGAACCATGTTCATCTGCTTATGCTAGCCAAGTCCTAGTAGTCCGCAAAAAAAGACGGCAGTCCACGAGTCTGCATTGATTTTCGAAAATTAAATCGTGTGTTAGTTAAGGATCACTATCCTCTGCCCCTCATTGAGGATATTTTAGATAAACTTCAGGATACTAGAGTTTTCAGTACCATTGATTTACGTAATGGTTTTTTCCATGTGCCTGTTAACAAACAGAGTCGCCCATATACCTCCTTTGTAACACAAAATGGTCAATTTCAGTTCCTTAAAATGCCTTTCGGACTCTCTACATGCCCTTCAACGTTTCAACGTTTTATCAATACAGTTTTTCGTGACTTAGTTGTTCAAGGAATTGTTCTCCCTTACATGGATGATATAGTTATCCTTGCTAAAATGAATCTGAGGCTATTGAGATACTCAAAAAGTTCTTCAAGTGTCCAGTGATTACGGATTGAAATAAATTTTGATAAATGTCAATTTCTGCATAGGAAAATTGAATTTTTAGGCCATATTATTGAAAATAATAAACTTTTTCCTTCCCCTTCTAAAACTAAATCAGTTGTCAATTACCCCGAACCAAAAACAACTAAAGAAGTTCAACGTTTTTTAGGTCTCACTGGATATTTTCGTAAATTTATCCCTGCTTATTCTGTAATTGCTAAGCCACTTAGTGATCTTTTACGTAAAGATACTCCTTTCAATTTTGATGTAAAACAAAAAGCTTCCTTTGACGAGTTAAAACGTTTGCTCTGTCAGAAACCTGTCTTAGGTATATATCGACAAAATTGTGAAACCGAAATACATACTGATGCATCAATCGACGGACTTGCTGCTGTTTTATTACAAAGATTCCCCGATGATAATTCCTTACATCCTATATATTACATGTCTAGAAAAACGTCCGAAACGGAGAGAAAATATACCAGCTACGAACTCGAAGTTTTAGCAATCATAGAAGCTCTCAAAAAATTTAAAGTATACATTTTAGGAATGTCTTTCAAAATAATTACTGATTGTAATGCATTTACAAAAACTATGAGTAAGAAAGATCTAAACACACGAATCGCGCGTTGGGCCCTGAATTTACAAGATTATGATTACACCATTTTACATCGCTCTGGCTCACAAATGGCCCATGTCGACGCTTTAAGTAGAATACAGGTTTTAACAAACCAGTGTAATGATTCTATTGTGCATAGGATAAAAGAATCTCAAGAGCTGGACCCACACATTCTTTCCATAAAAGCTCTTCTTCAAAAGGGTCCATATGATAACTACTGTATTAAAAATAATATACTATATAAATTTATTGACGGTGCAGAAGTCCTTGTTATTCCCGACGAGATGCAGCATCACTTTATCAAAAATGCTCACGACAAAGGACATTTTTCAGTTAAAAGAACTCTAGAACATATAAAAATAAATATTTTATACCGCAACTTCAATCCAAAATTGAAAAATATATTTCTAATTGTGTAACAGGTATATTGAAAAATAAAAAGTCTGGTAAACAAGAAGGAATTCTCCATCCTCTTGTCAAAGATGATATACCACTAAATACATACCATATCGATCATCTTGGTCCTTTAGCAACTTCAAGTAAAAACTACAAATTCATTTTAGCTGTCATTGACTCTTTCACTAAATTTGTTTGGTTATACCCCACAAAAAGTACATCTACTTCTGAGGTAATAAAAAATTAGACATTCAAAAACTACATTTGGAAATCCTCGTTTTCTTATCACTGATCGTGGAACTACTTTCACTTCTGACGAATTCCACACTTATTGTTCGAACAAAAAATTACACTTCACCATATTACTACAGGTTTGCCACGTGTTAATGGTCAAGTAGAACGCATTAATCGAACAATTATTCCTGTCTTATCTAAGATGTCAGAAGACGATCCCACGAAATGGTTCAAACATGTTCCTTCACTACAAGAAGTCTTAAACTCAACATTCCAACGAAGCATTAACACCACTCCTTTTGAATTACTCTTTGGAACACAAATTAATAACAAGACTGATTTGCGCATTCAACAATTAATCGACGAACAACTACAACTCGAATTTAATGAAAACAGAGAACTCCTACGTAAAGCGGCAAAAACGCAAATACTTAAAGTGCAAAATGAAAACAAAAAAGTCTTATAATCTTCGACGAAAATCTCCTTATTTATACAGTGTTAAGGACTTAGTTGCTATTAAAAAAACGCAACAAGGACCTGGACAAAACTCTGCAATAAATTTATCGGTCCATATAAAATAACACAAGTAAAACCTAACGATACCTACAACGTCGAAAAATGTGGAAATTTTGATGGCCCAACCTAAACAAGTACTTGTGCCGAATACTTGAAACCATGGCCTAACAAATGAATGTTACATTACGAACGCAAACTTTTACTTTAACATTTTTTTTTTTTTCGACATTATCACCATACTCAAGATTGCTTTGTATTGTTTGTCTTCTTTCCATCTGTATACCTATTTTTTTATTCTTTATTATTAGTTTTGATTTTCTGATACATATTTGTCTGTTTTAATAATTGTTTTATTTGTAAGTTTATTTCCTCTAGCTTTTCAGTTTTATTTCATGAAATTTTGAAATACACTGTATTTTACATGCGAGGACGCATGCTTGGTCATGATGGCCGATGTAGGAATGGATATGCACATATCGTATCCCTCCTATATTCATTAATGACGTAATGCCAAGAGAGCACCACCTATCTGACAAGGCGGTTCGAGGATAACGAGTAAACCAGACTGGAATAGAACGATTGCGCGGAAGACGACCGAGAGAAGCGACGGCGATGAGACGATGACGAGGGCGCTGGAACGAAACGCCTCGTGGAATCCAACGATCTAATGATGTTTCGATTACTTTTTACTAACTTTTAGCCCTCCCTTGTAAATAATTCCCCTTAATAAATGTATATTTAACTCAATCTGGCCGTTGACACTCTCTCTATATATAGCCGATCATATTTAGAGTTCAACTGTTTATTATAAGGAGAGGGCACGACTAAGGAAATTCATTTGAAAACGAGACTTTGTGTACCAGTGGTACTGCTATAGGGTATTCAAACCCCGATGTAATTCCGCCGAATGGCCAGTCAATTCCGAGAAAACAGCGGTCGAAATTCATACTAAGCTTATATACAAGTTATTTTCTCCCTGATACAACGTCGCCGTGGCATGGTTGTCAGATTATCGGAGTGCTGTCCAATGGACTGGGGTTGGATTCGCGCGAGCTCCAACTTCGTTTTTATTTTTTTTCTCCAATTTATTTTATTATTTATTTTCAGAAAATTAAATAACTTTATTTTTTAAAAAAGATTCATGTATTTTTAAATGATATTCTATATAATTATAGTAACTATTTTACTTTTTTAAAACACAAAATAATTAATAGTTATGATAATAAAACTTATAAATAAAAAGTCAAAATAAATTATAAATAATAAAAAAATTAAATAAATATAAATAAAAAGTCAAAATAAATTAAATTATAATAAAGTTGAATAAATGTACGTAAACAGTTAACTTTGTCTTACATAATTTTTTTGATTACTTATAAGAACCTGAGGGATAATTATCAAAAAAACATTCAAAACAATTAATTTTTTGATATTTAGCACAGATAAAAAAAGAATTACCGCAAGAACAATGTTTTTTAAGTAACAAGGTAATATAATAAAAACAGGGGTGAAAATAGCAAAAAAATTTAAGCAAAAGTGTAGAAACTAAAATCCGTTATCCTACTGATTTTCTCATTTTATTGGAGCATTCATTGTTTAAAAAAATACTTTGTACTTAAAAGAATAACACCTGCTCTTTAAAAACAGCTGCCTTTCTCTTGATCAAAATCGGAAGTAAAATTTTATGGCTATTTAGGTATAAGGAATAATTTTAAAAATACAATTAATTATAGATTTTAATGACAGAAGTAATTGCAGATATACTATATATTAGTTGTTTTTGTCTTAAAAAAGTAAAATAGTTTCTATAATTATATAGAATATCATTTAAAAATAAATGAATCCCTTTAAAAAAATAGAATTATTTAATTCTGAAAATAAATAATAAAATAAACTGGAGAGAAAAAATAAAAACAAAGTTGGCGCTCGCGCGAATCCAACCCCGGTCAAATGGATAGTATTCCAATACGCTGTTGATCATGCCACGGCGACGTTGTATCAGGGAGAAAATAACTTGTATATAAGCTTAGTATGAATTTCGAACGCTGTTTTCTCGGAATTGACTGGTCATTCGGCGGAATTACATTGGGGTTTGAATACCCTGTAGCAGTACTACTGTTACACAAAGTCTCGTCCCCAAATGAATTTCCTTAGTCGTGCCCTACGCTTGTTATATATATATATATATATATATATATATATATATATATTATATATATATATATATATATATATATATATATATATATATATATAAGTGTTTAAAATTCAAAACAAATTCCATGAGAGACACAGACTGGAACTTAAATACAGTGAAAGTCATTAACGCGAAACTGAGGAGACTGAAATATTTTTTCTTGTTAAATGAATTTAAAAAAACAACAAAAAAAAAAATATATTTAACAAATTTTAATTTATTAGAGAATATATACATGCATTAAATAAAAATCAGTGAAACAAAAACATTCACTAGAATTTAATGAAATTTAACATCTGATTTTCACGTTTTTTAAAAAACGAAACATTTATTGAATTTTTGGGAAATAATCTGATATTTTTCTTTCATTGTCTTTTTTAGCACCAAATTGTCAACAATTTCTTCGATGTCGCTTGTAACGTTTGAAATAATAACGGTGATATTCTTGGTTAATTAAAATATGGAATTTATTTCCGTCACAACTATTGAAAATTATTTACAAAATGATACATATTAAAGTTATTAAAATTAATTATAGATTGTTAGAGTCCACTATTTTGTGAGAGGAGGATTCGTTGGTCACCGCTCGCGTGCAAGTTCAAAGCATCTCTCCCCTCATCTTCCGGTCGGGTCGCTAGATTCCTCGGAGGGTCAAACAGGGGTTGCAATGCACCTGCAATGCACGTGTGGGTGTCGGTCTACAAAGAAACCGACCAGATGTTGTTGTTTTCGAGAAGTGACGTTACACGCTCTATTTTGTTATTTATTTAACCGTTGGAATGTGCGTTTAAATAACTGCGTATACTTTCCATGATGCTCCTCCTCATTTCGGATTAAAAGCGCGTTCCAACCATCCTGGATTCGTAGAAAATGTAATACCCAATTTTTAGCAAGGTCATTGCTACTCTCTAGTATTAAAGATGCATATGGGGACATTCAGAGATCTCGCTTGTTTGAACAAAACAAGTAAGACCGTCCCTAAAACTTCGTGGTTGGGCGTTCTCATATGTTTTCGCAAAATGTCAAATGTGCTCCATTCAAACATTTACATAATCTTCTCTTCTTTAATTATTGTTAATAATGTAGGGTTTTTAATACCAACATTTATACAGATTTCTGTTTTCGTCTTCTGTTTTTGATCTACAGCCTTAAGAAGCTCCATCTTAATTTTAAACGAAATAACAATTTTCTTTCCTCCTGGGCTCTTTGCAAATGTGCTCTCAAAAAAATTCTTCTAAAATTTGAGAAGAGGTGGTGTTCTCCGTATTTTGTTCATTCCCAGAAATAGTCTTTTTTCGTGTTAAGCGATTTTTGTTTCATGTTAAGAGAAAAATGCATGAAAATGCGTAGTAGTCTGTCGGGACTGTGTTAACTCATATTTCGTCATAAGCGTTTCCCTGTTTCACGTATTTCACTGTATTCATCTTTACTTAAACAAGCCTTATATCAAATATTTAGTTTGAAAGATACAAAAAAAGTAATTCTTAATTTCAAAGAATGAATAATTAATTAAATATTAGATAAATAAATGAAAGATATTCAATTATATATAGAGAGAGATTACAAACAAGTATAAATCTAAACTCAACATACCTGGATTAAATTCAGTATCATGCACTCAAAAAGAGTACAATTTTAACAAGATCATCCTTTTCCCCATGCGAGAGGTTTCCGAAAAGATTAGGATCAGTCAAGGCTCCACACGTGAAATTTTATGTAATAATTTGAACATGCGCAGAGTGACTGCGAAATTTATGGCCAAAATTAGTTTATTCTACGAGTGTTTTGCACCGTTTGAGTGAAAAATTTGTCGGATACGATCTGAATTGTGATGAGAACTCGTGTATTTTTTTCATCCCAATAATGTACCTCATCATTATTCGCGATTTTTTAATGAATAATTCAATAAACTCGAATTCAAGAGCTCCTTTGATTCTAAGGCGTGAGTTTTTCTAAATTTCACGGTTGAAATTGTACGCATTTCGCTACCTCAACCCGGGCGTTGACAAACCACATTTGGTACTAAAATAAAAATGTGTCAGCTATAAATTTTAAGTATTGTATCTCAATAATATAAGGTTGGATTATATTAGGCATAAGAATCATACGTGCCTAAATTTGTAAGGATATATCTTTTGGTTGTTCAATTTTGCTATAAGTTATAAAGCTTTAAGTGTGTTGAATATATTTAACCAGTACAATCATATGTTTTTTATATTTTTTTTGTAACTGTAATTTGACTATTTGTTCGAACATTTGGTTTATCACCATCATGAAAATGTTTTTTTTTTAATGGATAAAATACATGATACTCATAAATGAATATACATCACAAATGTAAGATTCAAAATGTAACTTTTGTTGCTTTTCCAGGTTCGTTGACCGTTAATTTGTATATTTCTTGTACATTTCCAAAAAGTAGAGGACAAGATGTATATCTATAAAAGTAACATATGAAATTTGATTACCTGTTCTATGCTTCGGACGAATGTAGGATGTCCCTTCCAAATTAACCAGGAAAGTGATTGACATTTTAGAGATTGATATAAAAGCCATGTTTTTTTTAATTCTTTGACTTAAATATATATATTATGACATTATTTATATATTCAAATCGCCGGCTGGGTGGCGTGGTTCGTTTGTCGCTGGCCTTTTGTACCCAAGGTTGTAGGTTCAACCCAGGCCCAAGTCGATGGATATTCATAATGCAGAAAATAGACAGCGGCCATGTCGTATGATTATACATCATGTAAAGGATCTCTAGGGAGGTGCTCTAGGGGCAACATTAAATCCTAGTACAGATTCGCATCGCCAGAGCTCAGGTGCCTCCGCTGGGAGGAAATTGGGCGTCAAAATTACCTGCGGCGATTGGTATCCGCCAATAAGGCGCCGCACTAAAAAGAGACACCAGCTTTCGGTGATGTACTCGGTAGATTGGTGAACTTTGTAATAACTGTTCATAATCTGCCATTAGAAATAATATATACATACAGTTGAATGTGTTTTGGTGCGGTTGATAAAAACTGGATAAAAATAACCGCATAAAAAATGTTCGAACATTTCATAAATTCTTACATATAACAAGCCAATTCGTCGAAATACTTAGAAAGTTTTTTTTATGCAGTCGTACAAAAATAAAATCGCATAAAAAAGAACCGCACAAAAATAGGTTCGACTGTATATATATATGACATGTTTCGAGCCAGAATCAGACTTAATTTTAAAAAGGAACTTAATTCAATGAATTCTCGAGATCATATGACGCTAAGAGGCAAAGAGAAAGAAAAAAAAAACGCCACAGTGAAATCTAAGTGTTTTACCACTTACGCTAGCTGTGTGAAGTATCTTGTATTTTATGATATGTACTTGAAAGTTAATGCTGACACGTAGAGCGATTAAATATAATGATCAGGTATCAGAAATGTTTAGTGGTTAGGCCATATGTTTCGGAGAAATAATTGGGTTATTAATTTAATACTTGAAGATGTAGTGAAAAAGTAAAAGTTAAGTGTTATACAGGGAATTTAATTTTAAATCTAATTTAACTCTCCTTACACACACACACACACACACACACACACACACACACACACACACACACACACACACACACACACACACACACACACACACACACACACACACACACACACACACACACACACACACACACACACACACACACACACACACACATATATATATATATTCAAATCAGTGTAAAATTAATATTTTAATTCAACATTGCATCGCGTGGAAAGAGGCAACTGTACACTCAATAAATTCTGCTTTGTAAACTCACATTAAATAATATTATCACCAAATATTTGTGTAATATATATTAAACAATTATAAACAGAAAAAAATTCCTTAATGGAGCATAATTTTAACTAGTGTACAGCTGTTATTTTAGTTTGTTTCCCCATTTGCAAACACAGACTGGCTTTTTTTCTACTCGGAACATCTTTCGCAATCAGAATATGTTTGTGATCGAAGCATTTTATCGTATTATTATAAATCCACTCTCTTAGAGTCGCCCAAAGCCCTTGTGTAGCTGAACAGTGTGCGACGTTAATATTCACTCACTCACACACTCTCTTAGTAAAAAAAAGTCCCTAGTAAAATAGAAGCCCCTAGATACATATATATTCTATGATAGCGAGTTCAAATTTTAAATAACCTAAAACGCCACAAAAATAATTAAAACTAGGATATCAGAAATTTAAAATTATTCTTATTTGACATTTCTTAATATTCTTATACCAGTATTTAAAGAAAAAAAATCTGAAAACTCATCTTTTTTATTTTTTACACCAGCCGCCTTTGGTTGTCTTTTGTTGTAAAATCGATTCATTGTTATCTAAGTATTATGGATATAGTATGTAGTTGTAAATGCTTTAAATTTGCATTTGGATTCAGATTAATTGATTGAATATTTATTAACATTTTACTTTGAAGCTACACAAGGGATTCTAACGATGGATCTCATTCATAGATTCCTGATTCGGTTTTTGTCAGACTCTCAAATTAGTTGTTGTGCAATAATAAAGACGAACTTTAATGTAGAGCTGTTATGGACTTATAAATATTAATTCTAATACGAAAGTAATTGTTCCACATTTCGAAGTATCTTACGTGGTGATTTTTCCAAGTTCTTTGAAGCCTTTTATGGGTTTGTTTATTCTAACAGTTTTATAGGTCAATGTAATCTAGCCGTGATCATTTAGAGATGTCTAGTGTCAAATTACTGAAATAACTTCAACCAACCACTTAGTTTTGAGTAACATGCATTGTGTTGATTTTTTTTTTGTAATTTTTGTATTCTGTATTGTTTCCAAAATTGAAGAATAACCGCGGTAACTGTGTGGTAGTAGTTAAATACCATTGACATGTTGCTTCTGCTAAGACGTGTTTGAGTCCATGCTGTCTGTGAAATACGCCTTGCACAGGAGCTGATACATATGCTCAAAAAACTCATGTTGATTAGGTGTGGCAGTTTTGAGAGTGGGGTACCAGCTTAAGTGTCGACCTTCTCACTTGACCGTGGCTATGATTTAAAATCACGAGATCCGCCACAAAAGACTTAGTGTAGCCTCGAATAACTTTAATATACAATACATGTAAAATATTTGAGAAGGTATAATTTGGTCAATATCGTATTTTGTATTTATGAACAGAAATTCAAATGTAAATATTAATTAACTGATTGTTTTAGTGCATGTACATATTTTCTTTCTATTTATATTTTTTGTTTGAATTTTAGATTCACAAATAATATCCTGAATTAATTTTTTAAAATATAAACAACGATACGATCTGGTAAAGCAGTGTTTTGAAATAATATACAATTTTTAAAGCAATATATATATATATATATATATATATATATTCATAAATACTTCTTTCTTGCTTAAGAAGCAATTGAGAGTTTCTTCAGCACTAATAAATTTCTAAATCGAACAATATGTATAAGTAAGAAATAATTTCAGTATGTTAAACATAAGTAACCCTTATTCAGTTATTTAGGTTTCTATAATAATTGTAATTATGAAGTTATATTTGAAAAAGCCTTGCTGTAATTTTTATTACAGCAAATTATTGTAATTACAAATTCTGCATAAACCTTAGAGCAAAAAAAAAAAAGAGTTCAATATTAGGTTAATTACACACACAGGACATTTATTCAATATTAATCGATTTTTACAGTAAGAAAACCTTTTTTGAAATTTTTTCTTCTGGTTATTCAAACGGGTGACTGAGATTGTTTCCTTTCAGAAATACTGCTGTTCTCAAGAGAAGTTCTATTTTTTTTTCATTGAGCTCTGACTCGATTAAAATTGAACGTAATTATTTATTAATTTAAGAGTTAAACCTCTCCGTAGGCACTCGATCCTCTCAGATGCATAGAAAATTTTTGGTGTCGTGTCCATACGGGGAGTGGGAAAGGCCCCTCCTTCTTCTGTCTTTTATCACTTGTACTAGGGTTCAGTATTAAGGATGTGGTGAACCGCTTAAGATTTTGTATGGCAGAGGACTTTGAATCTGAAAGATGCGGCACGCCCAACAAAGTAATTTTTTATGTCTTTCCAATTTTTCATTAATTATCATGTTTTCTGTAACATAGAATGTAGTTTACAGTTTTATACTAAAATAACTCGGAACAAGTATTTTGTAACTACTTTATTTTTCTGCTGCGAATGGAAATAGATCTGAGAGTCGCCTCGCAAAGACGGCCTGAGAGTAACATTCAAAGCTCGTTCATTATGACTAAGGATTTTAGAAATATTTGTAGTATAACGCCCTGTTCAAGACGAAGGACCAAGAGAAACAACACTAAGAATTGAGAGGAGGAAGTAGTGTTCTCATTGTCAGGAGATCAAAAAAAGACTATCAAAACTTTGTTGTGCAAAATGCGAAAAATTCATGTGTATTGAACATTGTAAGGTAATTAATGAAGACTGCAACAAAGGGTCTCAAAATATAAATAGGTAGTGGTGAATGATAACTAGCCATTGTTTTTGTGATGTATGTGTGTTTGTTTAAATGGAAATTTCTGATTATATCTAAAATTACGAAGTGTGTAACATACGTGTACCTAATGGAGCCAAGCTTGTGTCAAAATAATTTATTAAAAATGCTTTCAGCATTCAGTGTATTTTTTATATATATTTTTATAGACATAAATAGTTTTGTTCACACATTAAGATGGTTACCAACGATGGTCTCTATTTTCCTATGTCTTTTATGATTTTTCAATATACGAATTCATGTATGAACCTACTTTTCTCCCTTTTTTAGGCTACATTCTTTATGATCACGAACTCGTGGCCATCGTGTCATGAGCTCGAGCCCTAATATCACTGTAGACCCGCTATGTAGAGAGACTGGCAAACGTTAAATTTGTAGAGGCTCAAGCTTAGTGAAAGTAATTTTGAACCTCAGTCACAAGTAATGAAGACGATACTTGAGAGACACATCCCACTCTTCCGTCTTCCACAACACACGTGTCCGCGATGGCTTAGTGGTAATGAACTTGTGGCTGGTATGTCATGAGTTTGAGCCTGGTAGTGCTGAAGACCGGCTGTGCAGGGACAGCAGATGCACGTAAAATATGTCGAGGCTCAAACGTACACCCTTGATGTGGTGTGGAAGTTAGGAGAGGGGGTGCCAGCTCAGGTGCCGTCTTTGGCACTTAACCATGATTTAAAGTTACGAGGTCCGTCACCAAACACTCTCGTGTTGCTGAATGGTGCGGCGTTTATATTTGCTCCCTCACTCTCTCCGCACCACACCAAACTAAAGTGAGGTCGTTGAACCTTGAGAGTTTTACGTACATCCCCTATACACGATGGGTCTTTAATAGTATCAAGATTCGAACCTCACGACTGTACAACACAGGCTACGAGTTCTCAGCCAGGGCCACTGAGGTACGTGGGGGTCACTAATTTATTGTATTAATTGAATTAAATTTTGATTCGATTTTAGTATGGATTTGAAGTAATATTGAAATTTAAAGTAAAATATTCTATGTAAATCTAAAAGTTTTGAGAATTCAAACGAAAACTTTTTTTTTATAATTCAGCATTTCCATT
Source organism: Trichonephila clavipes (assembly GCA_019973935.1). Lineage (NCBI taxonomy): Eukaryota > Metazoa > Arthropoda > Arachnida > Araneae > Nephilidae > Trichonephila > Trichonephila clavipes. The sequence goes on along the minus strand of BMAU01015380.1, from coordinate 169,404 downwards.
TGGGATCCATAACTTATGAAAATAAATTATAGGTTTCAACTAACATTTTAATTTTGTTTCCGAAGAATATTAATTTTTATTCTCAATGTTCTTCGTTAAGAATTCGTCACCATTAAGTACATATAAAATGCTACAAAATCTTAATCAAAAGTCATATGATGAGATCAAAACCAGAATCGGCACCCTACTCTTCACATCTACGTCACTCCAGTATCAGAATAAGCCCCCACGAATTCGGCCTGCATCAATCTCTTAACACGATAAATTGTTAGTGGAATAAGGATGTATATATATATAAACACGAGTCTCAATTAAATATCTCTTGTCACAAGCTCCCTTTCATAACCTTTCCGTTACCATGAACCACGTAAACCAGTCATCGTTGACAAATTTGACATATACACGAGTATTATTGTTACCGCATTTGATACTAATGAAGCCAAATTGTTCTACCTGAGGTAATATACAGATAAATTATTATCATTGCTAATAATGTGATAATAATGAACTTATTTTTTATGACTCTCAATGTATATTTTTTCAGATAAAAATTGAAACTTTAATTTTCCAGAGAAAAGAAAAATATACAGCTTCCATTAAGAATTACAGAACCATAATTCCATCTAAAAGATAGTTCCGTTATCTGTAAAAACCAAATATAGAAGTAGCAATATTATCTCTAAGAAATGAAGAGAAACGCGCGCGCGCTTTAAATAAACTTCGCTCTGCTCTTATTTTTCAAAACATGCTAATGTAAATTTTTGTTTCATAAATTAAAAACATCCGAAGATTTGAACGTTTTTTTTTTTTTTTTTGTGAAGATGTTGAGTTCTGCTATTCCATTCGAAATAATTCATTTATTTTTCGGAGAGAAAATGTATTTAACTTAGCGGGTTTTTTCAGCATTTAATTTTGGTTTAAAATAAGAAGTATGTTATCCATGAAAAAAAAATTTATGGGGGGATGTGTATTTACTTAAATGATAGTTCAAGAAACTATCCCCTTCGTTTCTTTTTATTATAGTTTACATCACAGATTGTCAACGCTGAAGCTGTGGCGCGCCAAATTAATCTACCAATTTAATTCAGGATGCTTCAATGTAGAAAATATTTGACACAATTTAATTCCCGTTATAATGCATTCAGAGTCCGATAATAAAGATCAAAAATATAGATTTGGAGTTTTATTACAAATGAATTTTAAATCATTTAAAGATATTTATTGAGATAAAAGTAAACAGCAATAATTTAACTATTCCTTCAACATAAATTAAAAATTAAATTGCACATATGTTACGCATCTTTATATATGTCTATTAAAGTAAGAAATAACATAATAAAATGTATAAAAAGTCCTGTTAAATATTGCTGAATAAAAAATAAATTATGCGAACCTAATTCATGCGCAGTTCTACAACATATCACAAATCAGAGGTACACATGTGACTTTCAATTTAACATGGTTCTGAACAAACAACTTTTTGAGGAATTTTTCGCATGAGAAAAGATTTGCTTAATTAGATATGTAGAACCGAAAGGGGGAAAACAAAGCGCATGAAATTTTCTGCAAACAATTAAATCTCTCCGGCAATCAATAATTTAAAATAGCCATCGATTTACCGTTAGAAGTATTCAGATTTTTTTCTTATTCTGTAACGTTTGCTTTTCATAATTCCTAAAATGGTAGTCTGATAAGCTCCATTTCAAAAATAGAGTAGTGTAGAGTGCTACTGAGAATTGTACAGCGTCTCAAATGTGGCACACGTGCCATGGGTTGCCGACCCTTGGTCTACAATATATTTGATTTCTTGTATTTTTGAATATTGCAAAGAGCTTTATTTCGATTTTTCTTTAAGTATTTGGTACAACTGAGATTATGTACCAAAACAAATCTATGCTGATAAATTGCTTCCCCTTTTACATCGAATGTTCAAATTAGTCTTTTGTTGCTATTGTATTCATTTCTGTATACATTTACGTTTATCAACAACTTTCAGATTGATGCAAACATGAATCACAGAAAGTTAGTTGAAATGGATTCAATTGAGAGAGAGAAAATAAGATTTCAAATTAACTTTTTTTACTAATGGTTCCCTGATCCTTACTCTCCTATTCCTCCCTTTCTAAAAATGTTATCGCCCTCCTCATGGCGCATGCGTACCCGCGGAAGGGAGAAAGGAAAGGAAAATAGAAAAAAAAAACGAAACTCGCGTATTTTCTCGGAGGCGTGTGCTCTCCCCGAGAACCTGATCTTCAGCACAACGCACCGGCGTTTTGGTTACATAACACTAAAATGCTCTAAGCTTACAAGTAATCACGAAAAAGCCGCATTTGTGCCTTGCCTTTGGTTCGGGAGAGTCTTGAATGAAAAGTTTTTAGATTACAAAAAAAGTATCCGATTTGATTCTGAAAGTTAGTTTTAGAGGAAGAGGTTTTCTCTTCCTCGTGGTTCTTTCTTCACTCGAAAGTTTACAGTTTTCGAACAATTTAAAAAATTTTATTCGAATTCTGGAATTTTTAATTAGTTTGTCCAATAAAAATTATCGATACTTAACGCACGTGGCACTCGAGGCAGATCTTCAACTTCTTATTGACCTCAAACGTAAAACAGTCGAGTGTACTTGATTATTTATCTCATAAGTTATTTTAAACGTCAAATATTTTACATCGTTTTATTCTTTTCATCATCTCTTTGCAAAAAGACGAGTGAATGAAGATTGAGATTAGTGGACGTTAATATTAAGGTTTTTAATTCTTCATTGAGCTTTAAAAAATAATTCGGCTACACGTGTTGAAGATTTTCATCAGAGCGATCAACTGAAACAAATTACCATCATGAATCAATCGACAATCGAAGACACTTTCCATCAAGATATCAGCTTGAGTGTTGTTGATTACATTGTGATCGGATCCATGTTTTCAATATCGTCCGCAATCGGCTTGTATTTCTATTTTTCTGGCGGGAAACAGAAGACGACCCAAGAATTTTTGCTGGCTGGCCAGAACATGTCCATTTTTCCAGTTGCCCTGTCCCTGATGGCCAGTGGGAAATCAGCAATCACCTATCTTGGAGTTCCGGCAGATATGTATGTGTACGGAACTCATTTTGCATTTGTCAATATAGGGACAGCAGTAGGTGCTCTTGTGGCCGGATATCTTTTTGTACCTGTATTCTTCAGTACCAAGTCTTCCACTACATATGAGGTAAGATGCCTTACTTTTTTTTTCTTCTGTCGTTTTCAGAGTGAAAATGCTTACTCGTATTTCAGCTAGTTACTCATATACAGTTAATCATATTTCAGAAGATTTATTAGAAGGTATGGTGTAGAGAAAACTATATCTTAATAATCCGATTATGGTAGATATGTCAAAAACATTTTTAAAATATGATCACTTAATGTTTTTTTTGTTTAATTTATATTCAAAGATAAATCATGTTCAGTAGTATACGAAATTAAAATTTATTAAATAAAATTTGAATTTTCTATTCGGCGAGTAAATTCATTCACTATTTTTTCACTCTAATTTTTGTTTTATTTTGGAAAACATAGGTTATGCATTACGTAATACGATGGCTGATGATTTTAAATATGTGCTCTTATGAGTGCAAGAGAAGCCAGAAATAACACTAAAACGAATATTAGGAATTATATAAGTTCAGATTTATTTTGATTCGACCACATGTTATTTTAAATATGACAGTTCTCTGCGTTGTATTTTCACTGAATTAATATACTCGATAAAACAAACATTTTCTTTAATTTTTAGTTTCAAATATATAACAAAATATTCCAATCTTTAACGATATATTTACTACTATTCACGTTTTAAAACAAGAAGCGAAATTCGTGCTTATTTTCCAAAATAAGGCTTTACACTAGAATATTTGATGCGGCAAAATATTTAGATGACTGTTTATTCGGTTTATTTTTAAGGAAACCATTAGGTGTTTGAACCGACACATAATGTCGTCATGTCACGCGACCTAGTGCTTATCGAGTTTTTTTTCTTTTGCCTTTTCGTGAAATTGCTGTTATGTAACGTTGATTGCTATTCGGCCGCAAAATATTTGAAGATACTTTTACGCAAATGGCCTTTTTCACACTTTAGAAAAAATTAGCAGTTCCGAAAAGTTTTATCAATTTTAGTATTATTTCATACATATTCAAATAGCTGAATGAAGATGTTTAAAACTGCGGTAGGACAAAAACTATTCGAAGAATTTTTATTATTTGAAATTGACCCCACATATTTCTTCCTTTTGTAGGAATTTAAATAAATTTTTTAAATTTTTCAAATTTATTTTAAAACGAAAGAATAATTATAACGCTGTAAGTTTTGTATTAGTAATGATTAATCTGAATTTTTATCATGACTGAGATTAAGGTGACATAGTTATTTTAAATTGTTTCTCTCTGAATCATTTTTTGTTTCACGGGCTTTTTATACTTTTTCTTTTAAAAATTATATAGAAGCTTCCGCACAAATAAAGAGGACACAAGCAACATTTAAAATTATTTGCAGTTGTCAATTAAAAATATCATTTTTTTATTATTTTGTATTAATTATTAATATTTATCCAAGAAAAATTGGGGGGGGGATCCCCTCAGTTGCCTACCAATTGGTTGATTTAAGAGTTGTTTTCAATAATGTTCAGCGACTATAGTAGACATTTCCTAGTTCTGGTTGAATTAGTTTTATTTTACACTGCATGATATAATTTTAAATATTGCAAAACTGATTCAAAATGAATTATATACTTGTTAGGTATCCATTTTGAAATTTTTCCTTTATAAATGAATACTAATACAGATAACTTACATGTAAAAGTTATGATCCTTTTCATATACTTTCAAATCACATTGAAATGATCTTAATAAAGATTTAATGTTCGAATTGTTCTGTTAAAAATACCCAAATAAAAATTAAGTTGGAGCTCATATAACAGAACGAAATTAGAAATATTGTTGGTTTTGTAAAATATATTAAAAGTGCTACTGTTTTTACATACAAAATAAAAAAAAATTGTTTTGGTAGTTAATACAATAGTAGAAAATTCAAGCTCTATAGGAAAGCTAATGCATTTGATGTATTCAAACAAGGGCATTGGACTGAATTGTTTTTAAATTGAATCAAATTTGTTTACTGAATAAGTTACCTAGCTGAATGGAAAGTCGCCAGGAACTCACCGTACAACGCTTATTCCAACATGAATAAGAGTTTGTAAAACAAGGGGACCTAATTAAACAGCGTGGCGAAATACTTAAATAAAACTTTAAATTCGATGATAATTATATTGCACCGAGTTAATAATAAGAAAACTGTGTCACTGTAACTACAAGTCAGTGCTCTTTTGAGCAAAATGGATGTACGCCAAAACCCTAATGACAATCGCTGAAGCGTTGATAGTGATCTTTACGGAAATGACGTTTTAGACTTAGTTGATCCAAACAATTTATGTGTGTGGAAATAGAGGATCCGTAGGCTGCGGTGTGGTTTTCAATACGGGCCCTCAGAGTAGTAGCAACCCTTGACTGGGCCCTCGATATCGTAATTGTCAAGGTCGTCAACTCGTGAAAAGTAATGCTTGATACCAGCCACGTGTTTCAATCTTGATTAACTTAATAATTATCTTCTGGAATAATGGAAAGTGTTACATGATTTACGGAACTAAGCATCAAAGCTTCCGAGGGGTATCAAAATTAAGAGGAAATACCTGTTCCGAGTCGTGCTTTTCACTTGATTATGTTTCTAAATTACGAGGTCCCCACCCATATTTCTAGTGTTTTCTTCCGTGGGATGGTAAAATTAGATTTTATTATTTGGATGCTGATAAGTCAACCACATCCATAATATGGCCGTAAATCACTTTATAGATTTTAGGATGTCTTTGATAAAACTTGTCCCTAATTGGGTGTCTACCGCTGTATATATGCGAAAACAATGTTTTGATGTTTTCATTAAAATGCCTTTGTATAAAATAGAATTCTACCTCTCTGAAATGTGTATTAAAATTATACAAATTTGTATAGTTAATGCCAAAAACATTTAGTAAAAAGAGAGAGAAAATGCTCTGATTTATATATGAAGTTAAAATAAACTCATCTTAGTGATTTAACTATGGAGAAACTCGAAAGAGATGATCGTAAACTTAAAGGCCTTGGAAGCTTTAATCATATTATTGATAATAATTTAAATCCCATCAAAAGATGTGAATTAATGGATTGATTAACCTTACAATAAATGAGGGTATGAGTGGCGGAGCTCGTTGAGCTAATTCAGTAAAATCAGAATTACATTTGTACATTCGCACTGTACGTTATGAGAATTTCGAGACTTGGTCCCATTTATAAGATGTGACTTATCTTTTTTTTTTTTGAAGAATTCGGATTCAAACAGTAGCAATCGTTAAGACTTTGAACTTGACTACTGAAACAAAAGGGTCCAGAATATATTAAGAGAAATATTGCCTTTCTTGTTTATCGGAGCATCTGATCCTTCACGTGATGTGATGGGAAAGTTAGGTGAGTTTCCACACAGCTAGGAAGTCATTTCTGCCATCTGACCATTATTTGAAAGTACGGTAGTCCGGAGTAACCTAGTTAGTGTGGTGTTTTAGTTAGGAGAGGGGTGGCAGCTCAGGTCTCGTCCTCGTCACTTGACCATGGTTCAAAATGACGAGGTCCTTCCCCAAAAGTCTTCGTGTAGCTGAACAGTGCGACGTTAACATTCACTCACTCACCGCGGTAACCTAGTGGTCGTGGACAAAGACTCGTGGTCGGGGTTGCGTGAGTTCGACCCTTGTGCTACCGCAAACCCGCTGTGTAGAGGAAGTGTTTTTCGAGGCTCAAATGTTTCCCGTTGGCGTAGTGTGGAAGTTAAGAGTGGGGGTGCCACAGCTCACGAATTGTCCTCGTCACTTAACCATGGATGAAACTTACGATGTCAATCAGCAATGATCCTTTATAGTGTGCGATATTAATAAAAACTCACTCACACAAAATTCTATATATGTCGCTTACTATGTTTTATGTCACTTAAGCAGGACTTGAGGAAGATTAACTGTCCGAATTAATGTATCATTCCGAATAATTCTTTTGCTTAAAAACTTCTTAATCTTATTGATATACCCACTGCGTTTGTCTTATCTCTTGGCGTTTAATATCCTTAATGTTAAACATAACTATAGAAGCCACAAAGGTTGGTAAGACTAATTGTTTGAAATTAGTCTTACGAGGCTAGCGAGTTATATAAGGGACTTGAACCGAGCAAAAATAAATGTTTGTAGAACTTATTGTTGATTTACGTCGCACTAAAAACAATTCAAGGATTATTGGCGACAGACAACGTAATTCTGAACTATAGTCGAAACTAGAATTAAAAACTGTTTACAACACCACTGTTTTGAACTAAAGAATCTGAGTTGACTTTCTACACCCCACCATAGTAAAAAATGTGAAGCCCACTACACAAGTCTTTCCGGGACGAAATTATAACCACCTACCCTTCGTTTACGAGTTCATTCTTCTACAAACCACGACACCACAACTTCTGTACAAAGGTATATTTACCATACATTAAGTAACACCATGTATGTAAATTTCCAAAATTGTTTTCTGTGAAAAATTTTAGAGTAAGATATTTCTAAGGATAAAATATAAAACATATTGAATTGAGCATTGAATTATTGCTGGTATGTTGCATTACATTTAGGAGCTGTAGAGAGCAACAAAATATCAATACTATATTTATTTATATGTTAATTTTATTTTACAATAGTCTAACATTAATTCCGGTAGAGTAACTCATTTTCACGGCCCCCGAGTGGTCAGTCACTCAAACACGTGGTTTTCGTTGTATCTGTCGAGTTATGGGTTTAAGTCTTGGTTCTATTAATCATTTTTCAAGCACAGGTATATACATGTCGAGGCACAATCTTGACTGGCACAATGTAAAAAAATATGTACCAACTTGGGTGTCGCCATCTTGCCACTTGACCGTAGTTTAAAACTACGAGGTCCGCTATAAATGTTCCTCGACGTTAAGAAACAGTTAATTTGGCAATAACGCTGACTCAATCTTGAGATTAAATCAAAATTTAACGTTAGTCCTTAGTCATTCTACACAAGTTTTGGGGTGGTGTCGAGGTTATCTGGATCTAGCGATATTCGAACATCCGGTAACCGCGACGTGTTTAGATTATTAGAACTTATGGACTATTGAAGACGGACATCATAACTTTGAACCAGAATCACACGAAGACGACGACACCTATAAACTCGTACCCTACTCTTCCATCTTTCAAAGAAAGGCAATGTGAGATCTAAGCTCTCCTAGCCGTGGTAACTTAGTGGTCAAGGCAGGCGTATCATGAGTTCTAGCCTAATATACCGCTGACCAGCCGTGGGGAGGGGAGACAATGCACGCTAAAAATGTCGAGGCTCAAACATAGTAGAATAGTGTGGAAGTTAGGAGAGGGAGTACTAATTGAGGTGTCGTCCTAGTTACTTGGCCGTGGTTCAAAATTACGAAGTTCGTTGCCAATAGACCTCGTGCAGCTTTGTAATGCGATGTATATATATATATCGTGAACACTGAACTCAAAATATAGTCCTCGTACTGCTTTAAAGTGTGATGTTAATAAACATTCAAAAAATTAGGTTCAAAAATCAAAATTAAGTTCTCAGGAATTAAAGTTAATATCAATGAAATGAAATTCCCCAAAATAAAGTTAATTTATTGACGTTTTTTTAATTTATTTATTAAAAAGAAAAATGTTTTTCTTAATTGTTTAATTTTTTTAAACTGCCTTAGCATTTTATTTCTGTTTCACTTTCATGGAATTCTAGATGCATACTACTCCGTAATTCCTTTTGTAATACTTTATCACCAACCCCAAATTATCTTTTGAGTCAAGCGTTTCTGTTTCTTCTGCGTTAAAGTGCGATTTGAGTTTTGCTAGGAATTTCTACTTGCATTTTCGAGAGAATTCAACACACTGACTAATATAGCATTGCAGTATATTCTCGTAAGGCTCTACCATATTGGAGGACATGGAGTTTAAAAATAAGTTCTTAAATGGTAAACAAATTCTTTAAAATTCAAGATGCTTTTTGGATAATTAGTGTTAGAACAGAAAACTAAGAGAAAAAATCGTCGTGTCTCCCATGACGCTACGAAAGCCACGTGTAGAGAGTTTGTCCCCATGCCAAAACTTCACACTCTATTGGAATCAAAATACCTGGTAGAGCAGGGGAAGACTTCTCTTCTTTGTTTGTGTCCATATATTTGTCGGGAGCTCGTCTTTCTGTGTGACATTTCCTGAAGGTAAGTCTCCGTCTGGTACATTCAGGTGTTCTTTATTGTTTGCCTTCTTGTCTGAAAGAAAAGTTTTTATATAGAAATTTGGATTTAACACTAACATACCAACACTTAATACATACCTATTTCTACCATAGCAAAACCTGTTTTTTGACTGGTTATGGTATGTTTCATGTTAAAATAGTTTCCTTTACCATTTTCTTCCATTTTTCAATTCCTACTATTAGATCACACTCTCTAAATATTTTTATCGTGGTGGAATTTTCAATCGTTAATAAAATACATTTTAAAGCGCTCAATTGAGCTGAAATTTTATATACATGATTACTTTGGATAACAATACAGTAACTTAATTATAATTAATAAAAACTAATTGATTAAAACTAATTATTCAAGGAATAAATACAGCCACGTTGGCATCATTTTTGGCGACTTAGCGACCCTTTTGGCGACTTGTGTCAAAACTTGAAAAGATTCTTTTCTCACGTTTTAAAGCATTCAGTTGAACTGAAATTTTATATGCACGATTGTTTTGGATGGCAATACGATACTTGAATGATAATGAATAAAAATTAATTACCTATTAATGTTGTGATTCTGTCATATGTATATACATATTTATATTAATTGTAACTATTTAATAAAAAGTAGCTGTAATGTGTAGCACTGATTAGATTTGTGATAATATATGGGCTAGAACCGCAGGGGAGCGTTAAGTCGATTGCAATAGACCGGTGGACCGCCAAGGCATTTTGGGGGGACTGCCTGAGGGATTAACCGTTAGTAATTTATACGGAAATATTCATGAGATTAGCTGACTGTATGCAGGCTGTCTTCTACTGACTATAATTACGAGAACTAACTTAAGAAGAAAATGCTTTTAATGTATATTTTGAATTGTTTGCTAACAAATACATCATTCAGTATTATATTTGTGGCTATTTTTATTATGTTTGAAGCTTACGTTTTGCTTTAAACGTGGTTTTAAAAGTGAGTTTTTTTTTACTGTAGCTATGTAGGTAAGTACATATTCCTTATTTATTATTAAGTTGTACTAAACATTGTACACCATTTTCTTACCTCACCAAATTTACGCAACTAGGGGGACCACAACGCCTTAAAAAGCTACAAGTAGCTCGTTTCCTGGAAAAGTCTGCCCACTTTGGGCTTGAAGATACCAAATGATTAAAATAAGTATTTTTTTCGCTGACATGTATAAGATTAAATATGTTCTCAGCGTAGAAGGCTTAAATCGTGCAATGAATCAACACATCGAGAGTGTGTGACTTATATTTTTTTATTTTACTTATATTTTTAATAAATGATCGACGTCAGTCGCGCACACAAAAAATTTTAAAGGAGTCACTCACGCACAAGTCCACCATTTTAGAATCATGCTCCAATACGCCACTCAACATATTTTTTTGATTTTGTCGATTTTCGGGAAAAAACAATACAAAATTAATCATTGAATAAATAATTAACACCAATTAATAAAATTAATTATTAATTACAAATGCATTTACTATATACATAGGATTATAACCAATCGAAAAAAAGTCAAGGGCTATAGGGGGTGTCCGGACCCCCAGGACACCCCGCTTGTGGGCGCCACTGGTCGACGTTGCTTCGATGGGTTCGAGTCCTTTTGCTACAAAAGACCCTCCGTATAGAGAAAGTGATGTGCAAGAAATTTATCGAGGCTCTCAAAACTTCCCGCTAAGCGTGGTGTGGAAGTTGGCTCTTATCAGTAGACTAAGGCTTAGAATTTTCGACATTTGATGCCAATGTCCCTCGTGTTACGATATCAATAAAGATAAGCTATATATTACAAAATAATCAATTAATGATTTTAAGATGCTTTGCATATAAAATCTTGTGAGTGAATACAATAGCTTAGCATAAAATATTGGAAATTTTTATTTATATGAAAATTCATGTTCTACTTGATTGATACTATTTGTATTGCATTGGTGCTATTAATTGATTCTAATTGTATTGTTGAAATAAAAGCAACGAAAAATTATCACAACAAAAATTATAGAATTCGATGACTTATTTTGTCAAAGTTGGTGAATATTTTACGGAAAAGACAACTTCAGTGGGATATACAATTGTTCAAATATAAGAGATAAAATTATAGAACTTGCTTTTGCATTTTATGAATCTGTAAGTGTACGGCGAAAAAACCAAAAATAAAATTTTGCATCGAAAGTGCTAAGTCATAATATTTATATTTCCAGTCATGAATCTAACCATTTGACTTTTAACATTTGGTTAAGCATAACTTTAAATTATTACCTATTTTAAAAAGCATACATGCTAGTAAAGTTGTGTACTTTATTATCATCTCAAGGAGAACTGCTTCATACTGCGCAGTTTCGTTGATGTTGTGATGGTCGAATTTTAGTATTCTGAATATATAGAGATTTAAAATATTAGCTTATGTAATTAGTCTCTGTTTCCATACACAGGGAACATTGAAATTCTACCGGTATTTTTCATTTATCCAAAGGCTTACTTAAAATAAGATTCATTACATATGATAGTGTTTTTTTCATTATGTATTATGTCGTATCTGCAAAAACAATACTTTTATGCGAAAAAGAATCTATTACTACAAAAATACGATCTTTATTTACTTTACTAACTGTAAATTTACGAATTTTCCATTGAATGAGAATTCCGTAATTATTGAAGCGTGTTGTACAGTCTTATTAAAAGAAACTCCTTGATTTTTTTTTTCTAGTTTTCATCGTAGCTAAAAAATATTGTTAATGTGGTGTTCAAAAGAAACTAAATTTTTTGTTAAAGGGGTTACTTCATAAAAATTAGTATAAAAATAAATTTTTTGGCTTGCATTAGAAAATTAGCAGACTCCTGTTTCTAATACAGTTTGAACTCCTACTCTAACTAAATTAGAATTATTTTAACAATCCAAATTATATTGCTAGTGTGCATTACATTAAACTGTTTTTTTAAATCGCAATTTCACAAAAGCGTAAATTTCAACCCAAAATGAACATTTTTAAAATTATAGAAAAAATATATAGAAAGTAAACCAAATTCTATTTTGGATTACAAAGATACGATGCGTGACCCTGCTACACGACAAACATCTAATCTGTAATCACATTCGCTCTACACATTTTGTAGTATCACTGTGAATGGTTCCTAATGCCATTACATCTTTAAGAGTTTCGGCATCGGTGGCCGAAGGTGGGGAAAAAGCTTGTTGTATTTTCCTGTATAACTTATTGTAATATGTATAAGAAAATATATGTACACATTTTTAAAATCTGATCTTTTGTATTACCTCTGGATACATGATCAAGTTCTTAAATTTCCAGTTATTTTGTTTTCGATATGCGTAAGGCTAATTAAATTCATAAAAAAATGTCCTTGAATCAACTTGTACGCCCATTTAGTGAAACAATATGTACATAGTTTGTTTTCTGTTTCTCTGTTCTATAGCTGACCAGTTTAACCTCGCGGTCAGTGACGTGTCCGGTGGTTTTCAAGTAGAGGCCAGTGATACTGAATAAGGGAGGGACATTACATTTTTTTTTTGGTGCTCCTCATAGTTCTTGGGTGATGTGAAATTTGGGAGAATGAGCACCATTGCGAATGAATGAAGATCGTTGCTGCAAGAAAATCTTTCTGACAAAGCCCATGGGAAATAGACCTCGGGGCAAACTCCCGTTAAGATGAATTGTCGGAAAAAGACCTAAATATTTTAAAGTTCAAAAACTGAAAAACAGCTGCAAAAGTAACTTCTGGAAAAGGCCTAGGGTTGTCGAGACATAGAAGAAGAGTACCATTGAATATAACTCGGTACCATTCTTTAAATTTAATTAGGAATCTAAATGAAAAGGTGTGTCACCAATGATTCTGAGACTTGAACGATTTTAAGCAAAATCTGTGAACTTGACATTAAAGTGAACTAACGTTACAGATGGGTAGATTTTTTCGTAAAATGAAATCCATCTCTTAACATCATGCAACAAATATCTAATGTGGAAATTAGGTGTGAATAGGGCTGGAGAGTTAAATTATTCCATTTGTACCACTTATTACGATTTCGTATGGTGAAATCCAATACCTCCTAACCTCGAGTGTGGGACATTTCTTGTATAACTTGATTCTAATTACTTAAGACGTAAATTCTCTTTTTTTACATGTTTTCTATGAATCTGTAATGTAATACTGGAACTAATTACCTTGATGCATTCGTGTAATTGCTCAAACATATCATTTTACGATGCATAATTCTCTATTTTACGCAATCCCTAATGAGTTTTGTGCAATGTTATATAAGTTGCGTAAAAATGCCTGAGAGTTTTCAGTTTTTTTCCTTTTTTTTCCCCACCTAGCTTTAGTGAATTATTAAGACAAATTTTCCGAACACGGTTCTTGAGTTTCGCATCCCTTTTTCTGCACGGTTCAGGAGACCTTACGGTGTTTTCCTTTCAAGAGGATAAAACACATTCATCATTTTTTTTGTCAACATAATTGTATGGTAATGCGTACTACAATATTACGTAAGTTACTATTACGTTTTTAAATCTGTACGATAAATCTCACTTATAATTTTCATGGAAAGAAGTGGTCTTTGTTTTTCCCCCCTAGAGAAGCTCTTGGTTACATAATGAATGTGTAACACATAAATTCTAATTAATTGCCTACAAATTTTAAGATGTGTACATCAATTCTTTTCAAAAAGCGAACTAAAAAACAACTCAGGACTTTCATCAAGAAGGGAAGGATCGAAAGTCCCCAAAATTCTCGTATCATGCTCCTTTTGATTTTGTCGTTTTTCGGGAACGAAAAACGGTAAAAAATTAATTGAATAAATAATTAGCATTAATTTATAAAATTAATTATTAATTATTAATTTTTGATTATAAATACTTAATTAAATTTTACGTACTATATACACGATTATAATCAATGGGGGGGGGAATCTAGGTCTTTGGGGGAGGTCCGGATCCTGGACTCCCCACCTTGTGTGTGCCACCGATACAAGTTAATGCCTAAAATCCCATCCAAATGAAATTGAATTAAAACGCTAATAAAATAAAATATTTAAATGTATGATTATGGTTATATTTTATATATATGTTCCGAAAGTAATGGGTGGTCGCAGAAATCGTTAATTCATGGTCTCGAACTCGCGGCTAGCGTTGACGAGTAGGGAGTACGAATCCTGATACCACTGATGATACACTGTGAAGGGGGGCTGATACACGTTAAATCTCTTGAGGCTTAAAATCATCAAGTTCTGGTGTGGAAGCTTGAAAAGTAATGTATCATGTTGCGTATCATCCTCGTCACTTGAACAAGGTTCAAAATTACGAGGTGAATCACTAATAGCTCTGATGTTGCTCCAGAATCTGACATAAATCAAAATTATATCAAATCAAGTAATAAGGTTTAACTGTGATACTAAAATCTTTTGTACTTTTAATTGAAAAAATGTTTTTATTGTCTTGATCTGATGCAAAAAGTATTCCGGAATAACTTACCGAAATTTTATCCAGCAAGAACTGGATGCGATATCCAATTTCGTTTAGTATTAACATATCACACTGAAGCTGTGCGAGGTATATTAGCAACGAAACTTATAAATTTGAATTTAAATCAGGTGACGATATATATAGGCACTTGAACAGAAACCGGAATCTTGAAATTTCAACATCACTTTAACGTGAAGATTTTGAACTTCGACAGATTGAATGCGCATCAACCCCTATCTATACACGACGAAATGTCGAAGTTAAAGTATCGTAAGACGAAGAGGCACTTAATACGTCAAGAGGCACTTTCGTACGACTGGGCAATTGGGAAGGTTACTTCTGCTCGGTATGAGTGAAGTCATAGAAGTGATAAGTTGTAGGGGGCGCGGCAAGTGACAATGGCGGAATTGTACAAGGTACGAAAAATATTCTTTGGCATTCTTTTTTTATGTTAAAAAACACGTGGCAAATTAGGACAAAAATAAATGTTCTAAGTTTACAATACAATCTATTACAATCCCATACGATCACGGTAGCCGAGTTGTGATGTTTTCGAGGTCGGGTAATCGATGGTTTGACAATCTACTAGAATGTTTAAGCTCCGGGTTCATTGAAAACGTGCCTAGAGAGTGGGAGTTTTAAATAAACTTTCTTAAAGTTCTTGCGTTGAAAGGATGTGGAAGTTTGGAGAATAGGGAGCCCTATCTGGTGTTTTCGTAACGCAAAATACGAGGTCCGTCGCCAACAGCCTTCATATTGATTCCAAGTGTACATTAAAACAAATGGTATCCATATTTCCACAAGAATTGCTCGGAGAAATCACGGTTTTCCTTGTTCTTTTCTTTTAAAGTTTCTTCCCAATCCGCAACGGTTGCATTCAGGAAAAAACTTTGTCAAACTAGTATAAAAATAATCAAAAATGAAACGAAATTATAAGATACAGTGAAAATACGTTTAACACGAAAACGCCTAAGACGAAATGTCAGTTAACACGAAATAATATTATGGTCCCAACAAACTATGTATTTTCCTGCATGTCTTTTCTCTTAACACGAAACGAAAATCGCTTACCATGAAACGATTTCCCTTCTGGGAATGGACAAAATACGGAAAACACCAGCCGCGCAGGCAAAATTTAAGACTGGTTTGAAATGAAAGAGAGGTGGTTTCATATGTTTGGTAGAAATGAGGCTAATTTGGCTTTGAATTACCCTCAGAATAGCCTATGACACGAGTCAATTTTGTTTATCGAAAAGCTACTTTTACCCTCCATCCCTACAAATGCTACACAAAAACATCTAATCTTATTTCATTTTCTGTTTTAGAAGAATTTTTTTACGATCACAATAGCAAAGAGCTCAGTTGGAAAGTAAACTGATATTTCGTTTAAAATGAAAATGGAGCTTCTTTCGGCTCAAACAGAAGAGTGAAATGAAAATCTGTAAAGATTAAACGATTTTCTCTACAGATTTTTCTGTGGATTTAGCGAGGAAGTATTGGCTTAACACTAGAACGTCGGGGATTTCGATTACCCTAAACGTCCACCAGTGTCACTTTGACACCGCGACATAAAATATATAAAATAATTGTTTTAGCTAAATAATTGCAGACTACTGTTCAGAGGGGTTTAGTTGTAAAACTATTTAATATTATTTCATGTAATTAACATATTTTAAGGCTCTTTATAACATAAGAAACTGACGTTGACATTATGTTTCGCGAAGCTTGTTGGACCACAGCTTTGTCGCAAAACATTTCGAGTCACAAATCTGCCAGGAACATTACTATCATGCGGTATCGATTCTATGTCATCCCTATAGATAGATATAAATATCAGGATTTACTGGAATATTATCAATTTCATCTCTGTTTTTTCTTCAGAATCTTAGTCACTTTCCCTCAATATTATGTCTTCATCGGAATCTAAATTAAAGCAAGATAGCTCACCACCATTCGATTCATTCTCAAAAATTTCTCACAAAAAATTAGCATTTTCATCAGGGTTTAGACCTTCTCTACTAGCTATTGTTTCAGGGTGTCTGCTCTGCAAGAGGTTCGAAAATAGAATGAAATTATTTTTTTATGAGCAGATAACCAAATGCTATGTAACGAAACACTTAGACACAACAATTTTAGAAAAATAAGATTAGTTTCTGCTGTTAACTCAATAACACTGCCTTTAAGGTCAAATAAATGTGTGATAGTACATTAAAAAGTTTGTTTTACTAATAGAGTAATGATGAACGCGACAGGTATTTATGATGATAAATTGCCTTGGTGTCGAAATGACACCAGCGAATGCTCTAGGTATTTTTAGTTGTAAAATATTTTCTATCTAACCTAGAACCACAAAACTTTTACTGTGTGATATCCATGGAAAATAATTATAAAAGTCAAGAAAAATTTTCAAATTCCATGCAAAAATGCGGAAAGGAGAACAAACTGAACAGGCTCCGGTGTCAAATTGACACAGGTGACTTTCTAGTGTTAAGTATAAAAAAAATATTCATCCCCAAAGCTGATTTTTTATTCAATTCTCTAATTAGCCTGCTTTATACTTATAAACAGACAATAATCTTTGAAAGATTCAAAGTGGTCTTTTATTTATCAATTTCCTTTTCACATTTTTAAAAAGCTTTTTTATAAATATAGCGATTTATTTTTAATTTCGCTGCGTTTCTTTTCTTAAAATGTGAAATGGTTTTCTTATAATAATCTTCATTAGAAAAAGTAATTATATGTATGTCCTGTTGCACTTGCCGCGGTACTTTCCACTGTGGTGAATTTACCGTCGCTGACGTAAATTACAGCTCTATTGACGGGAAAAAACGATCTTTCAATTTACCTTCGATCGGAAACTGTGCAACCATCGAGGGTTGTTGGTGCCGATGGATTTTTTACCGTCGCTTTTAAGTACTGACCAATGTGACTTTATAAATGGCTATTTTTCTACTGTTACAACAAAATGCTCAGTTTGTCCTTACAATTATTTCTTCAGACTGATATAACTTTCTCTAGTGTTCGCAAATATTTTACAAAATGAAAATTACAAGAAGTTTTTGATGTGTAACATCTTTCCTCTTGGTTGCTGAATATTTGTTGGGAGTGATTTCGTGAAAAGGGTCGGATCTGTGTAACAGGATGTGACGTAAGCGCGCGCTACCTGATTTGACCAATGAGAATGCTTGGCTGTGTCTTTTCGCTACCCTCGCATGGGGGTCCAATCAAAGCTATATGGCCTTGGTACAACTCTAGTAGCCATCAAGCACTCGAGCGTTTGACTCTAAATCCGTTAGTCACGATATTGGGGGACATAAGTGTGGAAGAATGGTTATTTGAAAATGAACAAATGATGATTTCGGTGGTCGTAAACATTTCTTCGAATTAAACGGTTAAAAAGTGTGTGCTTATGGCCACACGATAGAAGTGATAACTTCAAACAGTTAGGCCTAATACAACACGTGGATGATGAACCTAATAATAAAGTAAAAAGAAATTGAGAAAAGAGAACAATAATGAATCTCTCAAGAAGAGGAATAATAATGTAACAACTACATTTAAACCCTGCCTTCCCTTGATGATTAGTGGCAGCCAGGGGGCACCACCTGTTTTGAGAAGCGGGAACTCGTTCCCCCGCTCTTCTGCCCTGGATCGCCACCGGGAAAGATGTGTACACGTGGAGTCAGGGAAAGCCTGTTTCCCCCCTTTTAGTCTGTAAGCTATTTTCTGTAACTATAATGGATGTGTGTTGTTTTATTTAAGTGACCCCTTGTGTTGTGGAACGTAAGAACATTAAATAGTATTTGTTCCAGTAATGAAAATGCTTCTTTATTTCAAACCAATGAATACACGACATGGGGGATTGTCATAATAATAAAAAAAAATATAGAAAAAAATAGGAAAAACTTACTTGTAAAATAAAATCTGGAACTGGAGAAATCAACCTTTTACGTTAAGATCCCACGCGAAATGACGTAAAAGATTGAAACGCCAACACAAGAAGGAAAAAACCGTGGCGCCACCTGGATAGTTATTTTGCAATTAAACTAACCACTAAGATATATTACAATAAACTAAACATAAGTTTTAAATAAAATAATGAACAAAGCTAAGAATAGATAGTATCAAATAGAAATATACTACATAGTAAATTTACTTGGATGATTATATACTAGATAGTTATATTGCAATTAAAACAAGCGCTTAAAATATTTTAAAATATTTTATTAAAAATAAACTAAATAGAGAGAAGAAATTTTAAATAAAATATCGAACTAAGATAAAACTATATTTAATTAGAAATAGAAATATATTTAAAAATAAATTTACTTGGATAATTGTATTCTAAATAATTATTGCAAAATTTCAAAAAATTACTTTGCATTAAAATTTTATCAGTAACTAAATCATTGTTTCTTTTTATAAAAGTTAAGATTTCATTTCTAAATATTGGTAGGTGTAAGTTACTACACCAGAAAGGCATTTTTATAATGTTAAAATCAAATGAGTCTCCTTTATCAAAAATATTAATTAATAGCAAATTCTTCTTAATGTTTAAATTAAGTTCCAAAAAGTTAGCGGACTCATTATTATAATTAGTTTTTAATAATTTCAAATATTGGGGATAATAATTAAAGCTAGGAACAAAGTCGACTATATTACTAAAAATAATTAAGTCATCTATGTATCTAAAAAAGTAACAAGATTCATAACTAATACTTTCATTTTCATAAAAATGCAAGTAAATATTTACTAAGCAGTTGTTAGCTGGTCCACCTTGTAGTAATCCTTTAATTTGCACTTTTAATCATTTTAATACTAATTCAATAATAGAAATATATTTATCATATTTTATTATCTTATTCAAAAAATGTTTGCTATATGCTATTTTAAGAATCTTAAACATGTCTTCTATATCAATGGAGTTAAATAAATCTTCAAAATTATAGGTATAATTAGAAATAAACTTTTTTACCTTGCATATACTTAATAATGTCCATACTATTCTTAACTATAATAGAATTATCAATTTTGTCTAATGTATATTCAATAATATTTTGTAACTTCATATATATATATATAATCCAAAACATAAAAATACACAGAATATATATATATATTATAATGATTATTGCAATATTTGTGTATAATAGTACTATTAAAATGATTCATTTTCTTTAAGTTAAACATATAATTTATAAGTTAATTTTTATCATCAACGGTTAATTAATGTTATTTGGTAGAAATTTGCATAGCCTTCAAACTTTTACTATCCTAAACATAAAATTGAGCTATGTTGCTTTGAAATTTCATTTTTAATAGCCTTTAGAGAAGCTCCGAAATCATATTAGTATAAGTTTGTTTTTATTAAACTTGAGTTTTATAAAAAATCTTTTTTCAACATATAGTAAACTGATTTCAATTAATAATTTACAAAGTTTATTATACTTTTATGTTTTTAATGATCTTGTGAAGAATATTTCTTTAAAATGTATTTTCCTTACAAAACTGATCTATCGATTAATTGGCTAGATATTTTTTTAAATGTGTTAAGTTCTCAAAATTAAAATAAAATTTTCGGCATTTGTAAAATTTAATTAAAGGTTTAAAAAGTATAAAATATACGTAAGATTTTGTTAACTAAACTGTATACATGGCTTTCACAATTATGACAATTTAGATGACAGTATAAAATTGAGAGAGCATTCTCTTTAGACTAGAGTTATGCTTGATTAATACGAACAGGACTATATAAATAATATTAATAACGTAATTGCTTATTTTAGTTTTAGACGAAAAATTAATAAAAATCATTCGACAAATACATGTGTAGTTTTTCTTGGATTAATGCGTCAATTCAGTTTGATCAATGTGTACTTTAATCAGTCATCTTTTTCATTTGTTCAAATCTACTTTATTATTGCATAAAATTATATTTACCGAATAACATTAAGCATGTGAGAACTCATTAATATATTATTATTGAACACAAATAAACTGAAATAGGTAATAATATAGCCCACGAATGTTTTATCATTGTCACCCAATTGTGACAGTTTTTTCTAAACGCTTTCGTTTACGTAATTGCGTACGTCATACGCCCTATTTGGAGAAATGCAGCGAAAATTGCAAAAAAATACGAGAATCGCGAATTTTAAATTGAGGATATTTCCCTTAGTCGTGAAAGGGTTAATCTACATTATGTACGAGGGGTGATGAAAAAAAAAGGTTACAAGTCGAATAAAGAAATATTTATTAACAATGGACGGAAAATACATACACAAGGGAATGAAGAGGCATATTTCTTCAACTCATGCCGTGCTGATTTCTGTCGTTCAAGAATTTGGCCGACCGCTCCCTGCTATATTGCTTTTTTCAACACCCTGTCAGCCTGATTGAAAAAAAGCGACACCATTTTACTACATGATGTCTGCTCATTGCTTCTTCATCATAAACTTTCACTGTGAATGTCAGAGGCGGACACAATCTTTGCCTATACAAATCGAATCATTGCTCGCACTTCCAAACGAGACCAATTTTCTGAGCATCTTGCCATTTCAATTGTCCTGAACCGTCTGGGAACTTTCACTACCAACCCGCACACCAGCTTATGACAAGTAGGGTCAAATGTCTCCACTCTGGAAAAAAAAAATTCTCTACAATTTGTAGTTTTCAAATGCTGCGGCTTGTAACCATTTTTTTTTTTTTAATCATTCCTCGTATATCAGCTTACTCGTACGACGGTAATGGAAACTTTTCCGCTGTCTATGTAAACATTCATATTTCTTTGAGCTACGACGGTAAAAATGCGCCGTGTGTAACTAATTCGCCAAATGCCGCGATATGCAGCCGTTCACGAAAAGACGTACCTATATTTATTTGAACTCAATAATATACACATTACTTATAAGTTGCTTTGGTTTCCTACTATATATTTATTCGGGGCCTAACTTTGCGGAAGATTTTGGGTATTTTCAAAGTTATGGGATGATTTCATCAAAAAAAGTGTTATCAGAAGTACAACGTTTACTTAAAAGTGGACAATCTGCTGCCTGTGTAATGGGTATAGATTGCAATACCGGTATTTTGAGCCATTTGTACAATTTTGTAATACCGGTATTCACAAGTTTAAATACCGGTTTTTCGATATTTACTAGACATTTTTCTAAAAATGTCTCCACTATATGTTCAGGGATCGCCGACATAGCAAAATAGAATACGTTTTGGTTTTTATGTCTCCCTGACGGGCGAAATTAATTAGACTGGGAATATAAAGTTGCATCGTACAATCAAGAGAAATGATAAAATATGTGAATCATCCAAAGAGGCAGGCCAAAACTATTCTATTACAGCTCAGAGAGATACTGCACACGTTCAGGATTCGTAGTCTGATAATCATATCTGTGAAAACAAGGTAGTAGTTGTGAAGCAAGTGCGTAATATTTCAATATTTTTAAAATTGGCGAATTTGTTATTCACACTGTATTTGTATATCATTGTTTAGGGTTCAAAATATTTTTTCAGATTCAATATATATAAATACTCATAAATAATAACCCATAATAATGTATAAGAATAACTTTAAAGAACATAAAAAATCACTTGATAATACTTCGGTTTGGTTTCATTATTTATATGTGAAAAGAATATGGTGGCACAATGTAAAAAATGTTCAAGAGTTATTAAAGTGAATGGATGAAGTACAAGTGGACTCTATGCGCATTTAAAAACGAAAATATACAAATATACAAAATAATATACAAAACGAAATGATACAAATTTGTTAACGAAAGAATCTAATTGCGATAAAGGTACAAATTTAAGCACAGTTTCTAAGCCAAAGCCAACGATTTTAGATTATTTTGAAAAAAAAAATAACTTTTTTGGATGAAATTATTGCACAAAATTACGTTTCAGGCTTAATGACAGTGCAATTGATGCATTATGTTTTTTAAAATCACATTCCAAAAATTTGTACCAGTACCACAGACTGAATAGTGATATTTACACTTTTTATGTGATTTAAATAAATAAGACGTTCTCCTTTACTTTTTTTGTGATTCTTTATATTTACTCTTATAATTTATAAGTTACACATTATTTTTTATGATATTTACACTGTCTAATAAAACTGGCAAATATAAAACAAAGAAACCCCTAACCCCTTTTTCCCCCTAAAATTTCTACTATCGGTATTAAAACCGATATCCCGGTATTAAGATCTAAAAATACCGAATAACGGTATTGAACTTTTGGTCCGATATAGCAATCCCTAGTAATGGGGCTATTTTAAGATGTCGTTATTATTAAAAATCTAATTTTAAAAAAATGGAACATAAGTATTGAAATGCGATTTAAATTTAGTTTTGTAAAATAGGGCGGAAGGTAAGGTACCCCTGTTCACCAAATGATGGACTAACTTTCCTTGTACAAATTAAACAACTGTTCATAGTCATTGCTCAAATTGTAAAACTGCAATTTACTTGCATTATGTAGCTCTATTTTTTTTCTCAATATATTTTAAGCAGGGAATTTTTTTTTTAAATTCATCATAAATATAAATTTGTCCAAACTGTGATTTTGTTCCATTCTGTTGTGAAGATGTAGTTGCTTTCATTAACTATACCTTATGTATAAATTAATTTGTTATAGCATCACGAAAAACTTTTTATATATATATAGAGAGAGAGAGAGATATTTAGGCGCAAATATTCTTCAGAATATTCGCTTATTCATTAGTCGAAGGGCTAATACCAAATAATGGGAATGCTTTCATAAATATTTACGTTTTAAATAAAATCTCAGAAAACCAAGACCGCATATCGCTAAAATATATTTTACAATAGTTTTTCAGTTAGATAATAATGTCTAATTAAATAATACTGTTACATACAATAAATCAATTAAAAGTAATAGCGAAAGTCATTTAAACTTTTTTTGATCAAATGATTGTGAATAACACTTAAATTCTGCATTTTTACAGTTAATTATTTATCAGTATAAAATAAATCCAAAAATCAAAAATGGAATATAGATTTCGAACGTATTCAAAGATTGTCCTCATATTTTACACCTGTCTTTCTCAAGCTGTAGGACTCGCCTCCTTAGAGGGGGCGTGATAATTCTACGTGGGGGGGGCGCAAGCATATTGAAAAGTCGAAAATAAAATATTTAAGAAACTATTAATTTACTGAAAGGCAGCAAAACAAAATACATTGACATAATGAAAAATAAAATACACATTCACAATGATATAATATACTTATAAGTGTATCATCGGTATTGCTCAATGTATTTGATAATTATTTTATTAATAATAATTTAAGAACAAGTTGAATACTTACTAGTGAGGGAATGTTATGTACAAATTATATATAAAATTTAATAATCTTGATAATTTGTAGGGCTTATAATAAGGTTGCATTGTGGCTTTAGCGCCAAAGTGCATTATTATTGCATTCAATACATTGTTATTGTACGGAGGAGGATGCGATGAAAATTAAGATTGAAAATTGGGTCACAAATGTTGAAATTTGAGAAGCCCTGTTTTACACAGTAATATCTAACCTTAAATTGTCTATTAACGCCTTTTCATTAAATATAGGAAAAAAACAACTTAAAAGTAATATCCACTCCACTTAATACGTTCCATAAAAAAATATTCAGCGTTTTTTCTGCATGAGAGTAATTTACGAAATGCTTCACAAATACTCAATGAAAAAGTTACTGGATTTCCTGAAATATTTATAAAACTTTTAGGCTCTTTGCATTTGACCTATTTCTTTAATCGCTCTCTGCTAAAAGATCTGCACGCTCTTTGAATTGCGTTGGCACACACTTCCGCAGTCATAGAGAAACCATTTAGCACCCATCAGTTTTCCGTTGCTTTAAGTCAAGGTCTTTAAAATGTACATTATTAAAATTCCAAGTTTTGTTGACATCACAACAAATCAAATGGTTTTGCAGCTCCATAGCTTTGATCATTTGCCCTTAGAAACTTCATTCAGGTTGCTTTTATATTCTGTTATTGTTAAATATAAAATTTTCTTCTTGACGACTACGATTTGTGTTTGATGTTAGTGTTGCTAGGTTTAACTAAATGCTACTCAAATGCTATAAAATGGTGTCTAAGTGACATTTTTCAGACAATTTTGCATTCTTACAGTTTAGTTTACAATAGGAAGAGATTAAGAATGTCCAAAAAAACTTACTTATTGTTTTACGTGATAATCAAGATCGTTTTCCATTTAAAAATTTTTTCATACAATCCTTGCTTCTTATAAGGACTTTATCAATATTAGGATTACTTTAATTAATGCATTTTTAGAATGCGACCTATTGACTTCTCATGTTATTTCATGTGATTCCAATTTCTTTTAAACCAGGATTCAACAACGAATGAGGTAATAAAGGCGCATCTGAAAAGGACAACTTTTACAGCCAAAAACAAATTGAGGGCATAAGGCTCGTATTTTAACATTTACTCGGCAGAATTTCAACATAGTGCCAAAACGACTGCATTGCTCTTTAATTTATAAAACAATTTCTTTGAAGGAGGAATTTTCTTCTAAATACTTCAAACGTCTTCACGCAACCAATTAGAGAAACGTTCCAGACAAAATGAGCAAAAACAGTACTCTTCGAGATGATTCAATTTACAATTGATTTCACTACATTAGATAAATCACTTCTCATGACTGTAAGGTACTTTCATATTCCTAACTGGAAGTAAAACTGACGATAATCAAGTATTAAACAATGGAATTGCCTAGAAAGTGGATAATTGCTGCATTAAACGTACCAAACATTTTAGTAGTTCGCAAAAATCCGAATGGAGGACATTACCTTTCTGGAGCTGAAGGGGAATTTCTACAAGATATCTTAACGAAACTGGGAGTAGATTTCGAAATTGTTTTTCCGAAAGACATGGAATTCGGACGCGAATTAACCCCTGGAAACTGGTCCGGTATTATAGGAATGGTAAATAGAAGCGAAGCTGATATCGGTATTAGTGGCCTAGGTATATTTGAAGACAGATTTCGTGCAGTTGATTTTAGTTTTCCCTACACCACAGATGGAATAACATTTGCCATAATAAAACAAACAAGCAAATGGGAAGCCCTTGAATTTATTCGTTTTTTCGATTTATCGACCTGGTTGTCAATACTTGGTAGTCTTCTATTTATGACTACAGTATTGTTTATGATTACAAGACATGCAAAATTGTTTGACAACATATTATTGGATCTATTTCGGGCCATATTGAAACAACCTTTGAATTTGCAAAAACATCATTTAAAAACGAAATTTATTACTTGCAGTTGGCTGATACTCACAACTATGTTATCATATTTTTATTGGACTGGCCTACAAGCCTTTTTAACCAAGCCATCGGGTGTCAAAACTGTTGAAACATTTCACGAGCTTTCAGAAGCTGTACAAAGAGGCACTCTAGGAGCCTTTGTTCCTAAAAGCACTTTTGCTTTACCTTTCGTAATGAATTCTCCTGAAGAGTCCATCAGACTTATTGGAAGAAAGATTGCTGAAAACAATTGGTATCTCACCACTAGAGAAATGATGACACATCCATTGCAAAGTAAAGACGCAGCCACAATTGCCTCAAGAAATCTTTTTAAGTTCATGTTTCAAGTGGGTCATTTTAAATCCAGAGTCCTGATTTCGAAGCATGAAACTTACTTTGCTTCCACTGCAATGGCACTTCGAAAAGATTTTTGTTGTAAGGCTGAGCTGAGAAGAGTAATGTCGCGGTTGATCAGTGCCGGAATTTTTACGAAATGTTTCAAAACTTTTTCTTTTAGAAATTGGTTGGCTTCTTCGAAATCTTTCGAAGATATCGAAGAAGACAATATGCTTGCTATCGAAGATTTCTCTGATGTGTTTTTGATGTTTTCCGTAGGTCTATTCTTTGCACTCTTGGTGTTTTTTGCAGAGATACTCGTTTACTATCTAAATCATAATCGGTCAAAAAGAAATTGAAGCTTTACTCCTGCATATTATTCTTCGCTTTCATTTTAATCTCATTCTAAATTTGCTTATAAAAATATTGCAATTGATAACCATTTTTCACTGTAAGCCAACGTCAACTTGCATGTCCAGGAGCAGTAAAATATCTTTTTTTGTCGTACACATCCTACGCTACGTTACCACTTCACAAATGTAAGAAACACTTAATGTTAAGAAATTTCACAATATAGAACTGCAATTAATTCGTACTATTAGTTTATTTTGTAGAGATTCTATCGACCTTATTGGACAACCCAATATTTTTTTGAAAGTGAAACGCATAAAAACTGTTTATAGTAATTACTTTTCTTCAATAATTCTCTCTTGGAACTCTCACTGTCTGATAAAATAACAATTCCTAGCTTCAATACTTGAGATGAAACTATATTAATCAATCATAAAGAAATATAGAAATTCTGTAATATTTGCAAGTTTAAGTAAAAGGTTACAAACTGTCAGTCTAAAGCCTGTTAGTGACTTTTGTAGGAACCATGCCCGATCTACGAAACTTCTTTTCTTATAGAAACAATGCATATCTTTTCAAAATCTTATTTTGTAGCATCGATATCCAATCTTGCATTTGAAGCCTCTTATGTTTGAAAATGATTGTGATATGCATGCTTTTTCCAACTTATTCAAGGTAATAAAACCCTTCATAAATATTAATAACCATTAAAATTAGTTAAATAAAGCTCTATTGAAATGAGTTTTCATAGTGGCTGAAAAACATTATTAATCATCTTGACTTAAGTGATTGTGACGTAACTGCAGCAACCTAGATACTAACTTTGTAAGGGTCTATACACAAATGGATAACCCTTTCGAGTTCTAATTATTATTTAAGATTTTTGTCTAGAATGTGTGTTGAAGTTGCAAAACGTTTAAGTTATTTAGTTCTGAAATCCTTGGATATGGCGTTGAAGTTTAATCTCAGATAACTGTTCAAGTGTCGTCTTCGTCAACACTTGTTCTTGTCTTCTTCGTCAACACTTGTTCTTGTCTTCTTCGTCAACACTTGTTCTTGTCTTCTTCAAATTCAAGTGTCGTCCTCTCTATTGTGGTATAAAATTATGAAGATTGCTCAAAAATAAATATGGTTTGGATTCTGAATAATTGGAACGAATTATTTGAAAATAGAAGATAAAGTAAAATTTGATGAAGATTTATGCTGCTAATTTAGTAAGTACAATCATTCAATTAAAAAGGATAATATGTTGGTAATGAATAATTTTTCTTAAAGGATTAAGTTATTATTCTACTCATTAATAATTTTGTTAAAATTCTTTGAGTTCAGTTGTATTATTTGATACAGTTTAACTTTAAAACGATTTATATTTCCTTTTCCTTATAATGATAAACAGTATAACTTAAGTATTATTGAGCATATTTAATTTGATAATTTGTTTTGTCTTAGGTTTTTACCATGTTAAAACTATATGGATACTCTACTGTAGATTTTGCATTTTAAAGTAACAATGTTTTAGTATTTTAAAATTCTGTTAAAGATACAAATGAAGGATAAGTTTCTTTTCTAAAACTGGTTGAATAATATATTTGGGACCAAAAATTTGATTGTGCAACTTGATTATTTTGACAGTGGTATTTTATTATTTTAAAACAACAAACAAGCAACTATTTGATGCCCTGTGTGACAGCTGTAGACTAGAGTTCATGGTATTCAACGCTTGGTGGATGCTTCATTTAAGTCCTCGTTTCTCATTAAAGCCCAGAATGCCCAAAGGAGCCGAGCACATACGAAGAGGGTTTAGAACTAAAAACTGATCCCTTGGGTAGCAACCATACCCACGCACAGTTCTTACTGAAAAAAAATCAAAGTTTACACTTTAAACAACAGAAGACAGAAAAGTGACATATACATAATAGAAACGTATACATAATAGAAAAAACGGTGCAAGCATTAGGTTTGCATTAAAAATTTTATTTAACTATAATGAAGACAATTACTTATATTTCATGTTTATGTTTCTTATGTTAATAAATATGTTTAAACATTCATAATATTTGTGCAGTTTAAATTATTTTTTATTGAAGAAATAATTATGTTTTATGTGTGCTGTTTATTTTTTTTTGTTTCGAGATATCTTTGCACGATGCAAAATTAACATATAATAACACTAAACATCTATGTTATTGACCTCTATTCTCTAGCTCTGCATGTATTTTCGCGGGAATAGAAATGTTTCAAACATGTTCTACTGTGTATCACGCTGAATCATATGAGTAGATTGGTTTGGCACGCCAGAGCTAAAAAGTTGCCGACCCCTACTTTAGTATTTTGTATAAGATTATTTAATAAGGATTGGATAATTTGGATAAGATTATTTTATTAAAAGCATCCATTTCTTCAAAGAATGATCGTATAATTTGAAGCATATTTTAATGCATGCATACCAATCAAAGTATTTTCCTTTTTTCTGATAAAATATTATATCATGAAAAAGTACTGTAATAACCGGCATCTAATGCGCACTTTTAACGCAAATTGAAATTTAAGAGTGTTCTTCATACGCCGGGTATAGAAACGATAGACTTAAAAATAACAAAAGAAAAATGAGCATAAAAAAATTTACTTCTACACATATCGAAATACTGTTTATTTAAACGAAATGGCATTCCTTATGAACTAAAAGAGCTGTAGTTCTAGAAGTGTTCTATTTTTCAAAAATCTGGGATAATACCTCGAATAAAGGGCATTAACATTTCAGATTTCTTTGTAATATAGGGGGAGCGCGTTATACGGCAAATATACCTAAAAATTAATAAATGCAGCTTGAAAGTACAGGTGCGCGTTGTACAGCGGTGTACGTTAACGCCAGATTTTACGGTATTTTAAAACACATATCGTGCTTCAAAGTTGTTATTCTAATTTCCCTCATTCCGTAAACACTTCGAGCAACAAAGGTTAATAAGACCGGCATAACGTTCATGCTTCAAGCAATTGAGTACTTTTTCCTCTTCTTTTTTGTTTGATAAAAACAGAATACACTTTACCGAGTCATTTATTTTGTTTTCCACACTGCATTTCTTATTAAGAATGCAGTGTGGATATTTATTAACATATAAAGAAACATTTTTATTTACATTTTAAAGAAATTTTATTAACATTTTAAAGAAATTTAACCTTTAAAGAGTTTTAAACTCTTAAAATTGTTTGCCGCAGTTTCTCCTATTCGGAGTTCAACCAAGATAAACAGTTAAACTCAAACTAAAGAGCTTAAATTTGTTTATCTTTCGGAGATGTGTTGAATATCAGATCGGAAAGATCATTTTTTAGAGACGTCGATATCTTCAAGTATTGAATTTCGAAAACATTAATGTAATTTGTCGACCGTATTAATTGTAAAGCTTGTATTTTTGTTTTTCTTTCATTTTGCTTTTGTTAATAATTTTTTAAATATGTCGAAATAAGTACTCAAAACGTGTTTTCACGAATTACCTTTATTTTTGAAAACATATTAGTTTAACTATTGATACTTGTTTGTTTGTTGTAGGATCAGGTGTTTGAAATGGTGATGCAACCATTTATCGAATGGTTATTCCAGCACAAGGTGTTTTTTTACCATAACATGTCAAAGCATACGGACGGTCAAAATAAGAACAATTTACTTTTTATATGTATTATGTTGGACAAAAACAAAGGTTCTATTGCTTGTTGCATTTCATAATCAACATTTCTCATTTATATCCGTATAGCTAAAGAGGCTAACATTCAATGCTTTAAAAGTGTTCTGGTAGTATTTCTATAAGTTAGCTCTCCCCCTCAATTAGCTATGGCTTGATAACATGGGAAAAAGCAAAAATTCTGTGAAACATAGTAAAAATTTGAGTCCATTATGTAAAATTTTGATGCAATTTCGATATAAACACTAATATTTGACTTTAAAAATATTGCAAATTGAAAATAACTTTAAAATTATTCCAAAGTATTTCAAGACTCAGTTGACTTTTGATTTTGAACTAAGCATTTTTATTAAATAATTGGGGGAGAGAGAGAGCAGAGCTCACTTTTTCAAATTTACTTCGCTACTTCATGGCTAAAAGAAAAAGATTTTAGTTTGAAAAGTCACTATACTTATACTGTTTTGTTTTTTCTATTTTGCTTGGGATAAAGTTCAAATTCTACCATTCCATATGACAAAATGAAAGATAATTACAAATGGACTGTGGCTGCTTTGAACATGTCAAAATATTTCGAGGTTTACCGAACCGAGAACGGAACAAATATTTCTGGAGTGATTGGGAAATTTCTACAGGTCATCATGGAAAAAATGAAAATTGAATATGACATCGTAACTCCCAAAGACCATGAATTTGGACGAAAACTGGAATCTGGTAACTGGACCGGTTTAATGGGAATAATACAAAGAGGAGAAGCTGATATGGCAGCCAGTACTCTTCTCGTGTACGAGGATAGATTTCAAACAGTCAACTTTAGTTTTCCATATGATTTTGATGGAATGACTTTTGCAATTGCAAAACAAACTGAGTGGCGTAAAGCGTTTGGATTTATGTATTTATTTGATTTACTTACCTGGATGCTAATGTTTGTCAGTATTTTGCTGTCTGCTACAGTATTTTTTGTGATTCTTAAAGACATGGAATCCTATTCCAATTTAGTTTTCATCTTTCTTGGGAGCCTACTTAGACAACCTTTGACCCTTCATCAGCGGGCATTCGAGTGGAAATTTATGATGTGCGCATGGCTTCTGCTTACAGGTGTAATGACTTCTGTCTATGCTGGTGTCTTACTGTCATTTTTGACAGTACCTTCACATGTCAAAACTGTTGCAAACTTTCGAGAACTTTCGGAAGCTATAGCTAAGGGCACGCATCGTGTCTATGGAATGAAAGGTACATTTCTTGTCCCTTTTCTAAGGAGTTCTGAAGAAAAATACCTTCAATTAATTGGAGATAAGATACACGAGAATGATTGGTACATTTCTGCAAATGAAATATCTGCAAACCCTTTGAAAGGAGAAAATTCGGCCACTATTGGTTCGGTAATTTTTTATAAGTTACTGTACGATATTCATGACTTTCACTCGAAGGTTTTCATCCCAAATGAGAAGATTTTTGCTTCAGCTCTTGGATTCGCTCTCAAGAAAGGTTTCTGTTGTGCGTCTGAACTGTGGCAGGTGATGTCACGGGTGGTAAGCTCAGGAATTTACGAAAGATTTTTAAGACAGGAATCCTTTAAGTATTGGCTTTCTGTAACGAAAGATTTAACAACGGAAGAAAGATTACGCACGCTTTCTGTTCAAGATTTTTCTGACTCATTTATAATATTGTCGGTAGGTTTGTTGACATCACTGTTGGTGTTTATTGGTGAAATAGTTATTTATTATAGGAAACCGTCGTTTTTCAAAGTTCAAAACAGTACAAACACATGGAAAGCTTGATTCTGCTTCTGCATTTTATTATATGGTCCATTTCATGACTTTAATATATCATAAAAACTAACGAAGGATTGTCCCGTGACTATGTTTTTCGAGATTCTCTTTCTGTGTTACTTGTCTAGTTATAATTATGCTATTTTCTAAAAAAATACTTTTTCCTGATATACATTCGAAACTAATTTGGTAATTATATTCCAATTATATTATTTTCTACCAACTACTAAATTTGTAATTTCATGATATTACAAATAATATTTAAATATGAGAATTAATTCGTGCGGAAATTGCTAATAGTTTGAGTTTATATGCATTAATGGAATATTTCTTTGTTTATACAGAACAACAGCAGGAAGCACGTGAATTGCACTTAATTGTTTGAGAATACATAATGTGAAGAATTCACCTAATAAGGCAATTTTAAACATCACTAGCATTATAAAATGTTCATCTCCCATAAGTCCTAAAGTCTATCAAGTAAAAATTGATAAGGATAGCGATCTGAATGATTTTGAACACGATAAATGATTGGGGTAGTACCTTTGTAGGAAGTGTGTTCGGGACATTTCTGCAGTGTTAGGATTGTCTTGTTCGTCTGTACTAGATATATAATAGCGAAATGGAAAAGTGTAAGGATTGTAACATTGCAACCTTGAACTGGTATATCATGCCATCTAGAAGGCAGATCGCAGAGCACTGATGATAGTTTTGATATCAATCACATAGTTTTGTATGAAAAAAAAATTGTGAGAAACTCCAAGAAACCTATTGATTTAACATCAACGAAAAGACGGCTTGTGAAGAGTTTCGAAAATTTGTTTTTCATGGCAGAGTTGCTGTTTATGAACCAAACATTACAGCACCCAATAAAAAGCGTCACTTGCAGTGTGCATACTTTGACAACATTGAAACCTTGAGCAGTGTCGGATTGTGTTTTGGAAACGATTAATTAAGGTCTAACCTATCTTGCTAACCGATGGTAGAGTTTGGATGTGGATATTACCTGTGGTAAACGCTTTGAAATTAACTGCAATGTGTTGCAAAATTTTGGAGGTATAAGCATCATAGTTTAACGGTGTTTTAATGCTTTAGACAAAGTTGTGTGGAAGAAACTCAAGACGTAAGTCTATCTCGATATTTTGCATCATTCAACTTCTTATATTGTGGAAATAGTTCGGAGAACTCTATTCCTTTTCAAAAGATAAGTGCTCCTGTTAATACAGTACGGCCTGTGTATACGTCGTTTATGGCGTGGATGTTCAGAAATTGGACAGGAATGCTCTAACCTCCAGATTTAAATCCCATAGAACATTAATTGGATGGATTAGGCGTTGATTGAAAGCTAAACCTCAACACCCCAAATAGATGATAGAACTGACCAATGTACTTTAGTAAGAATGGTATGCAATTCCTGCTGCTATATCTGAAAGATCATTGATGATAGATATTATTGTAAGACAAAGGTGACCCAACAGCATACTAATTTTTGACTTACTTGATGGAAAAGCAAAACATACCAGTGTATGAATACTTTGAACTATATGTATTATATAAAAGAAATTGGACTGGATTTGTAATCGTTCTTCCTAAGACGAAGAAGAAACTTTTCTCTTTTGTTGTCTCTATTAAACATTCTATAACTATTTTTTAAGTTGAAAAACATAATAGAGAATATATAAAGTAAATGCTTCATTTAAAAGTCATTAAGATAGTTGATTAATGTACATGTGTTGGAATGTTTTCCTTTAATTTTTCTTACTGTATCAGTGTATATTTCAATGAAATTATTGTTGTACGGATGCAGAGTAACGGGTTGTTGGTCAAAACTGTCAGGTAGCAGCTTTCAAAATGAAATGAAATGACGCCTTTTTCAAAAATCGATATTTATCCTCAGTTAATTTATGGCCCGGAATGTGATCCGCATTGTGTGTGGGGGAGCAGCATTGATCCAATAGTTTTATTAAATTTTGGTTCCTTCTCTCATGCCTGAATTGGAAACTGCGCATTAGTAGGGAAATATGTACGCAGAAACGATAACTTAACGATACAAATTATGCAAACACAATATGCGTGAGTCGTAAGTTTCAAATAAGAAGCAAATAAAATACAATATGAAATACTTAGATCAGTGCTTCTCAAACTTTCAATATTTGCGATCCAATTTTCAATCATAATTTTCATCACCCCCCCTCCGTACGAAAGCAATGTATTTAATTCAATAATAAAGAATTTGACGTAAAGCTTACAATGCGATTTTAATGATAAACCGTTCAAATTATCGAGATAAGTATTAAATTTTGAATATAATTTTATAAATGACAAACTCATGGGAGTCTCTAGTAACTCTTAATCTTGTTCTTAACTTTGTATTTGATAGTTAATTTATCAAAACTTTGTGCAGTACTGATGTATTTATAAGTGTATTACATCAATGTAAAGGTGTGTTTTACTTTTATTATGTCAGAATGTTTCTTTTTTTTTTTTTAGCTGTTCAGTAAATTTGTAATTTTTTAAATCTTTTTTTTTCGACTTGTCGATATGCTCGCCCTCCCCCATTGTAAGGTCATCATGCCTCCCCAAGAGGCCCCCACAGTTTGAGAAGCGCTGACTTAGATACATAGTTCACATTAGCCAAGTTACGAATCTTAAGGCTCTCACCTACAAGGTATTTAGACTTAAGGCTCAAATTCGAGTGGGATGGAAGTTTGAAAAATGAGGTTTCAGCTCAGGTGCTGTCCTTGTCACATGACCGAGACTCAAAATTAAGAGAACCGTGTTAGTTCATAAACCCGTGTTGTTTCATAGTGTGACTAAAATCAAAATATATAAAATAAGCTATTTAGATTTTCATGGGAAATTAGGTATAAAATGTCAACTTTTCCCCTTAAGGGGTCTCAGGGGTGTTAAATTTCTCTAGAGGTCTGAAAATATAAACGATCTTCAAACGGGTATAATTCTTTCAAATTTAAATTAAATGATTCAAATCTTTTACATATTATTTAAAATAGAATGGAGCTTCAGAAAAGTATAAAATGTTTAAAATATAATAATAATTTTAAGTCATTAGCATATGAAAATTCTATAATAAATATTAAGTAATTTTTGCTTTGCGCACGCTATTTTCTAAAATGTTAGCCTCTGATGTATAAAACTTTATAGAATTATACAATGCATCATACTCTTTAAACCCTACCTAATTTTAGTATTATATATCTTTTTTTTTCAAAATATTTGTAAAATATTGCAATTTTTTAAATATTTTTTAAAATGTATTTTTTTATTTATTAAAATATGTAAGTTATTATTCTATTTATATAAAAGTAGCTACAAATTATTAAGAATACATTTGTCTTTATAAATCAACTTATAGCTAGTAATTAAAGCTACTATTTTAAGAAATAGCATGCGCAACGTAAAACTTAAGAAATATTTCTTATAGAAAAGTTTCTTATTTCCATATGCTTATAATTTTTAAAATTATGATTATATTTTAAACACTTTATACTTTTCTGAAGCCCCATTCCTTTATACATACGTAATGTGTAAAAGATTCGAATTATTTAACTTAAATTTAAAGAAATTATACCTGTTTGAAAATTGTTTATATTTTCTGACCCCTAGAGAAATTTAACACCCCTGTGACCCCTTAAACATAGACTTGCTCATCAGTTTGAGTGCAAAAGGTGCATTCAAATACATCCAATTGTATTGAATTGTATGCAGCAGATTCCTTGGAAAATATTTAGTACTAGAAATGAAAAGTATACTTATAGAACACAGCGCTTCTCCAACTTTCAATATTGGCGACCCAATTTTCAATCATAATTTTCTTCGCGCCCTCCTTCATACAATAACAATGTATCGAATGCAATAATAATGTACTTTGACGTTAAAGCTACAATATGGTTTTAATCATAAACTGTACGAGTTATCAAAATAAGTATTAAAATATTTGTGTATAATATTGCATATGACAAGCCAATGGGAGTCGCTAGTAATTATTAAACTTGTTTTTAGTATTGAGGGGAAAGTTATCAAATGCATTGTAAAGTGCTAATACATTTATAAGTATATTATATCAGTGAAAATGTTTATTTCATTTTTTATTATACCAGAATGTATTTTGTTTTGATATCTTTCAAAATTTGTCAAAATTCGTACCTTAGCTAAATTTGTAATTTTTTAAATCTTTTATTTTCGACTTTTCAATATGTTCACTCCCCCTCGTCGGTTTATTATGCCCCCACAGTTTGAGAAACACTGACTTGGAAGCATCTTCAATTGTCGAATGAGAAATGCAACTCCAAAGAAATCTTATTGTTTATGCTCTTATGAACGTGCTTTACTACATTTAAATCATTGCCCACCTCAAACCTAGATTAGTGCAATAAGTTTTATAGGATTAACATTACTATAGCAAATTCAAAATGGCTGGTGGAAGGGAACCTTAATACATGACAAGTTATTTTTATGAGGAAAAAGCATTTCTTCACGCAAAATTTTAGAATGCCTGGTAAGCAATGATGCATCAGTAAAGCTTTGAAATATGTAACTATGTATCGCTGAAGATATCATAAATGAAACTGAAATTGTCTTAAAATTCTCAACGGAAAGTAATCGTTTTCTTTTTATAAATGTCTCTCAGGCTTAAATAATTATCTTATTTACTCAAATTTAAGCCGCAGTTTCTTTCCATTGTTAATGCTACTGAAAATCAGGCGCAGTTTAGAGTCGAAGGCGAAAACATTCATTGGACGGGGCAAATAGAACACGAGATTGACGGTTAGAGCATTTACAGGTTCGTGTATGTATTTAAAAGTCTTTCATATACTAGTAAAATAAATAAATTATCTACTCTTTATAAGTTCTCATTTAAAAGTTTTTAAATTTCGTTTGTCAAAAATTCTTTTTGCTCAATACTTTATTTTTTCACAAAAACGTGTTGAGAATTTGGGGTACGGCTTAGATTCGAATAAATACGGTATTTTTGACAAATTCTAACCCATATCTCTATCGTTGAAGGTTTTCATGAAATGCAACTGACTAAAGCCAAGTAGTTTTTTTTTTTTCAATCATTTCATTCATGAACAAATGTTACGCAGATTGTAGATGTGTAACACTCTTATTCCTTTCACATTCACTATACAAATAAATTACATGTGAGTAATGATAAGACCTTGATAGTTTATCTTTTAATTGATGAATCACAGATAATAATTCTGATTGCAACTTAGATTACAGAGATTCGCATCTGTGAAGATTTCATTATAAAATTCTTTTAAAAAAATAACTCCTTTTTAAAAATATTTGAAGAGTTTTCCCCTGTTGTATTTAGTTACAATTCATAAATTAGTCTTTTAAATTGATGGTTATCTGAAAAAAAACTTTAATGGTTTTCTTTCACTTTACTTGCCCGTTTTACCTAAGAAAATTCTTGGATCAATTATAAAGTTAAGAAAATATTATATGTATACTGTTAATGTTTTCATGAAGTTCACATTTGGAGCTATAAGTCGGCTGGGTGACGTGGTTGGTTTGTCGCAGGCCTTATGCACCCAAGGTTGCGGGTTCAACCCCGGCTCAAGTCGGGAGATTTTCATTATGCAGAAAATCGACAGTGGTCATGTCGTATGATTATACGGCTTGTAAAAGATCCCTAGAGTGTCTGTTTGGCATGGGTGCTCTCGGCAAAATTAAATCCTAGTACAGGTTCCCATCGTCAGAGCTAAGGTGCCTCCCTCTAGCGAGAAAACTGGGCGTCAAAACTACTTACGGCTATTGGTATCCGCCTATATGGTTCCGCAGTAAAGAGATACCAGGTTCTGGGGAATGTACTAGGTCTGCAATGGTAAAACACCAATTCGAAGCCCATTAGAAATAAAAAAAACATTTGAAACTATTTACAAGTCATTTTAAAACCCTTTGGTATTTTTTCATTCACCAAAAGTGGCTAAAATATCGATAAATGTACTCGTTGTGTGAGAAACATTGGGGGCTCGGGCGTCAAATTGCAGTTATATTTTTAAATTACGATTTTTTTATTAAATACGAAACTTTTCCCCGCCTTTTGGAAAGACGAATTGTTAGCAGAAATGATTAATTAGAGATAAGCAAGTGCTTCAAAACTGCGGGGGCAATTATATTACACTCCCATTAGCAAATCTCTTATATACAATTTTAAGAAAAAATATACAATCGCATTTAATTTTATCGAAGTATTTTGAATTTAAGTTTGCAAAAATTATCTATAAGAGTTATGCCAGGTAGTTATCATTGGCATTTTCTCCCGTTCAATATTTTTAAATACAAAAAAGTATATGAAGGGCAACATTTTAAAAAATTATGAGCTTTTTAAAATTCAGTCAAATCTTCTAAATTACTAAAAAAATGGGTTTAAAATGTTTTTCTTAAAAATGAAATTAGAAAAGAAAAAAATTATATTACAAATTTGTAAATCATATGGATGAGCTTTTAAAAAAGCTAAATTACTAAAAAATGGGTTTAAAATGTCTTAAAAAATCAAAAGAAAAAAAACTAAATTTGTAAATCATATGTTTCACACAATGATGTTGCCATGCGTTTCATCTTGCGATACATACTGTTACTTTGATCGGGGTTCAATGATTTTATGCAGATCAGTCGCAAAGAACAATTCTTTAATAGCGATGCTAATTTACTGTCGAAATTCCAATACTTGAAATACAGGATTCAGCAACAATATGTTCGCAGAATAATTTTTTTTTATCAGAAGATCTTCACACCTTCACAACACCACTCATACTCAGTTATCGGTGTCTAAAATACACGTATATAAAATATTATTAACAAGCAATCCCTCGTTCAACAGCCGAAGTAATCACTAATCACTTCAACAGTCAAAGCGATACTAAGATGCATCCGCGTCTTATTCGGGATTCGAACCCGAACCCACTCGATTACAAGCGGGTCGTAACCAACATACTGGCTGGGCAGCATATGCTTCAATAAATGCGCATTAAAAATGAAAAAAAAAAGAGAGAACCATCATTACAAAGGGTGTTTTTTTAGAGGTATAGAACTTTAAATTGCAATAAAACAACGATGTATTATTCGATTGACATGAATTTTTTTTTATTCGAAAGATAATCTTGTGGCATTACATTTTAAATATGATCAAGCAAGGCGTAGATTCGTTAAATGGGCCCAAAACGAGATTGCCGTTGTTCCCGATTTTCATAAACGAATTTTGTTTAGCGATGAAGCGTACTTCTGGTTGAATGGCTACGTCAACAAACAAAACTGCCGCATTTGGAGTGAAGCTAATCCACAAGTGTATGTCGAAACACCGTTACATCCAGAAAAATTAACTGTTCGGTGCGCTTTATGGGCTGGTGGAATCATTGGTCCGTAATTCTTCAAAAACGATGAAGGCCACAACGTTACAGTCAATGGTGATCGGTATAGAGCCAGGATTACTAACTTTTTCATTCCTGAATTGAACAATCATGATGTCCAGGAGCTGTGGTTCCAACAAGACGGCGCAACATGTCACACAGCTCGTGCCACAATCGATTTATTGAAAGACACGTTTGGTGACCGTCTAATTTCACGTTTTGGACCTGTGAATTGGCCTCCAAGATCTTGTGATTTAACACCGCTAGACTATTTTCTGTGGGGCTATGTAAAGTCATTGGTCTATGCGGATAAGCCACAAACGCTTGACCATTTGGAAGACAACATTCGCCGTGTTATTGCCGATATACGGCCACAAATGTTGGAAAAAGTCATCGAAAATTGGACGTCCAGATTGGACTACATCCGAGCCAGCCGTGGCAGTCATGTGCCAGAAATCATATTTAAAATGTAATGCCACAAGATTATCTTTCGAATAAAAAAATATTCATGTCAATCGAATAATACATCGTTGTTTTATTGCAATTTAAAGTTCTATACCTCTAAATAAAACACCCTTTATATATATATATATATATATATATATATATATATATATATATATATATATATATATATATATATATATATATATATAATGTAATATTTTTATATTTCTGGAGAGTGGTAAAAAAAAATAATTGTAAGACGTGGCCGGTGATGTGATTTTCTGTGTTACATGGAGCTGGGTCGAGTACGGTATTATCAAAGAGGCACTCATGTAAATCGTTATTCCCTTTTGTTCACATCCGGAAACACATTAAGATCCAGTAGGGACGGCATTACACATACAAGAAGCAAACATCATAGAACGAAAACAAAGACAAAGATAGAAAGCGTTGCAGCAGGCTGATTACATGAAGGCAGGTAGACAAAAAAGAGCGATTACACAAGATTTTTTTGGTTTTATACCGGCAGTGGTTATTACGTAATAGTAGCTCTGATTGGATAGAATGGGCGGGACAGGGATTTCGGACTACCCGATTACGGTTAAGATTACAGTGTTATTTTTAAACTAAAGAGTTAAAGTTTACTAAATATTAATACAAAGGCTTAACAAAAAGGACATTAGAGGGAATTATTATATATATATATATATATATATATATATATATATAATATATATATATATATATATATATATATATATATATATATATATATATATATATATATATATATATATATATAATATATTTTATATACAAGACAAAATCTTATGTAATGCATTATATAGACGTAATGTACGTGTCGTGATACTCCAGTTTCTAGTCGTAATAATATGCGACCGCGGTCGTTGAGTGATTATGGTCATGAGATTGTTTTTGTGAAGACATGAGTCTCACAAAGTCCTGGTGTCACTTAAGACTCCTCATACATAGAGGTTGGTGTACGTCGTCTGTCGTCGTTGAAAATCCTTATATTGATGTGGTGTGGAAGTTTGGAGAGGGAACTGTCAGTTCAAATATTGTACTCATTATTTTATCGAGGTTCAAAATTACAAGGTCTGTGGCCAATAGCCAGTTTGCAACTTCCGAGTGACATTAACAATCAATCAGTTAGCTTTTGTTTATAACAGGCTAAATTTTTTAAACTTAATGCAACTGTGAATTTATTTTTTAATGATAGAATGATTTTCAGAATAATTGTATGCAACTTAAGTTTTGGAACTAAGTTGCAAAATCATTTTCAATCCAATCATTTTCTTCAATTCAAGCCTGGGTGGCCGCGGGAGACTTGTGATGAAGGTAATGGACTGGCGATTCACGCGCGCGTGTCGTGAGTTCAAACCTACTACTGCTGAAGACCCGCCTTGCAGAGAAGGCCGATGCATGTTAAATATGTCGAGGCTCAAACGTACTCCCGTTGGTGTGGTGCGGAGTGGAAGTTAGAAGAAGGGGTGCCAGCTCAGGTTTCCTCCTCGTCACTTCACCATGGTTCAAACTGACTAAGTCCGTCGCCAAAAGCCCTCTTGTAGCTGAATAGTACGACGTTAAGATTATCTTAATTGAAGCTTGTACTTTTAAAGTTTTCATTAAGAATTATCTTTTCTTACCTTTTAAATCTGTTATATTATGTGTATGAACTGAAATATTTTGTTTGTTTCTGATGATGCAGCGCATATTACTATTATAGGAATGTAGTGCAATTGAGATCTTGAATTTCTTTCCAATCATAAATAAAATATCCGTAAACAATGATCATATGCGGGCCACATCGCTAAGGGTTACGATGGCATCATTTTTGATTTATTTAATACATTGAAGACAGTATGCAGCATAAAGTATGTAGACTGAATTTCCGAACATATTTTGTAAAATGAAAATGCAATAAAATACTTAATTATTTAAATTAAAGCCCAGTGGCTGAATGGCGATGCGTTGCGCTTCCACACCACAGGTCTAAAGTTCACTCCCAGGGCTGCGTAAGGTCGACACAGCTTTTCATCGCTTCATTGGGTTGATGAATGAGTACCAAACTTGCTTGGGAGTTTAACACTGAGGGTTTCGCGTCACACTGATCACCTGACCGGAACATCTGCTCATGCATCTCAGGACCCAAAATCAGGTGCATTGAGATGAGAACAGTAGGCCTTGGCCCTCATGGGCTGTTGCGGCACTAAGTTTAATAATTTATCAAGTAAAAAGTAAATCAATAATGAAGGTAAGTTATTAAATTTTTTTATAAAGTAATAATTAAAAGAAAATAAATTAATTGTTTTAATTAAATTCATAATTAAAATAATCAATATATATTATAAAAGAGTGGGTACAATGTGTGTGCCGCTAAAAGTCAGACACGAGTCCTGGTACGAACTTGAGATTTACATGGTGTGGTAGCTCTCTAACCCTTATTCTTGAAGAAGGTTCCCTTTTTACCTGTTTCGACCCCCAAAGGGCATCGCGAGCGTTTAAGGGGTGTTACAGATAAATATTCCTGTTTTTGAATTATTAGACCCATAGAATTGAAATGTAGCAGACACGTAGAGATACGCTACAAAAGAGTTAATGCAAATGAAGAACCAAGATGAGTTGTCTGGGCTTAAGGGGCGTTATAGATAAATAAAAAGTGCACTCAGTAAAAAATTATTTTACATTATCCAATACATTATCTTTTATCGGGTTTCACTTTCCTTGCAATTCAGCTGTTATATCAAGAATAATATTTTTTATTTTTTAAAAATTAACTCGCACGAAGAACAAGTACTTAAGCAAGTAAATTAATGAACTAAAAGATGAGTAAAGTTGGGGGAAAATAAAAGACACGAATTAACGCCTCTCGTTTTTCAAATATCAATATACCTATGTTTCTATGGCCACGGTTAACGAGTGACTTTCGTCGCAAACTCGTGGTTCACGAGTCACAGGCGGGCCGCGGTAGCCAAGTGGTATAGGCATCGGATCGTGGCTGGCTTTGTCACGAGTTCGAGCCCAGTACCACTGAAGACCCGCCGTGTAGGGCAGCGATGCACGCTAAATCTGTCGAGAGCTGAAATGTCCTCCCGTTTGTGTGGTAGTTAGGAGAGGGGGGTGCCAGCTCAGGTGTCGTCCACGTCACTTGACCATAGTTCAAAATTACGTGGTCCGTCGCCAAAAGCCCTCGTGCAGCTGAACAGTGCGACGTTAATCTTCACTCACTCACACACGAGTCACAGGCTCGAGCCCATGAGCTACTGATGATCCAATGTGTGGTAGAAGTGTCGATGAACGTTAAATCTGTGGAGTTTCATTGTCCTACGAATTTAAAATATTCAATACGTAATGACCACTGTTTTTTATTGATTGATTTTCTATTAACGTCACACTCACAAAACTTACACAAAGGTTATTAACAACAATTCCCCTCTTTAAATTATTTAGTTTAGTAAATTTTTCAATTTTGGTATTAATCGTGCAATCTGGTCCTCGTGCCATTAAAGACCCACAGTAAAGAAGGGTTCATTGCCGTTAAATCTGACGAGGCTCATAATCCTTGCGTTGACATGTTGAAGAAGTTTGGAGGATTGGGGAATAGCTCGGGTGTTTTCCTCGTCACTTGACGCAGGCTCAAAATTACGAGATCCGTCACCTGTAGCCGTCGCGTATCTTCAACGTGAATAAGCCATCACTTAACTGAGCTGAAGACTTCTATCATTATACTAATATTGTTCATAATGGAGTTTTGTTACATAATTTACACTAATAGCATTTTTACATATCAAGCAGATAATTTTTATGTTTTACGCAATTAAAATACAGTTTCAACGGATTTTATTCGTAGTTCTTTAACTAATCCTCTTGGGAAGATTTTTTTGCTGTGATTTTAGTTTATATAAAAACTGCTTTCCGTAAAGATGACTTTATTTTATGCAAATGCAAATACTTTAACCCTTTATCTATAGACTACTTATAAGTAGTACTCATTTTAAAATTATATAGATTATCATTTGTATGAGAATACTTTCGCGATACTAGCAGGAATATTCTTTTAAATACTCTCTTCAAAATTTATGGCGGCATGGGTTCTATACGGAGTATTTTAGCGGGGAATGCGAATAGTAGCAGAAATTGCGTTTTCAGCTGACACTAAGATCGGATTGCAAAGTTTGTCATTTTTGTAACGAAAAAGTAGTTAATGTCAAAGGTGTCTTATTTTTTTGTATGTTAATGAAGACCCTAGAAAACGATTTGACTATTTTAAGTGAACATTGTATATAATTAATTTTAAAGTTGAATATATTTAATTCATTAATTAGCTCTGACGGATTAAATTTCCCAAAATTGAGTATTTTGTTTATGTTTGAGTATTTTGTTTTGTTTTGTTTATGTTTGTTATGTTATCCCTTAACTTTTTTAATGTAGTGATTAAAAAAAAATAAAAAAATATATTGCATGAAAAAAATGCAGTACATTATCATAATGCGGCAGATAAAGGGTTAATAAAACCTGACGTTGGGGTGTGTGAGGTTGATCGGAAAATTTAGGAATGATAGAAAGCGAATTGCGACTAGAAAGTCGCATGGCCTGAAATTAATTTTCAT
This sequence comes from Trichonephila clavipes, assembly GCA_019973935.1. Taxonomy (NCBI): domain Eukaryota; kingdom Metazoa; phylum Arthropoda; class Arachnida; order Araneae; family Nephilidae; genus Trichonephila; species Trichonephila clavipes. Next base: position 124,679 of record BMAU01015380.1, on the reverse strand, counting down.
CTTAGAATGAATGAGTGAGTGAATATTAACATCGCACTGTTCAGTTCTCGAGGGATTTTGGTGACGGATCTCATCAATTCATACCTCATCATGGACCTCATCATGGTCAATAGACGAGGATGACACCGAGCTGGCATCACCTATCCTAACTACCACACCACACCAACGGGAGGACGTTTCAACTCTCGATAGATTCAACGTGCATCGCTCCCCTACACGGCGGATTTTTAGTGGTACTGGGCTTGAACTAGTAATATGCTTGCCATGATCCGATACCTTGATCACTGGGCTACCTCAGCCCCCTTCATTTTAGAATCCACCTGGAGTTGTGGAAAGAAATAACTTTGGAGTTGTGCCGAGTTATCGTGGTTTGAGAAGGACTGGTGTAAGGAGCTCCGACTTCAGATAACTCATCTTATAAGTTATATTAAGTATTAGGGTTTAAGATTGCTCCCGAGGTTAGGCATAAAGTAGCATTTCATTCATAGTGTTAGATATAAAAATGAAAGTATCTATATCCATTTTTAAGGTCATGTTTGCTTCTTCTCGGAACCCCCTAAACCTGCGACCTCTGGATCACGACACAGTTATCGCTGTATTCAGTATTGAGGGTAAAAAAAAAAGGAATACAAGAGTCTAAGCAAAATGAGTAATCATTAACGTGGATTTAATAAATTTGAATAAAACAAATTTTTTGCTGAACATTAATTTACGAGATGCAAAATAACTTAAATTAATAAGTGCAATGTAAAAACTTATAACTGATTCTCATTATTTTAAAACGGAGGTGTATAATGCATTGTAAAAATGTTTCTCAAACTGTGGGGCACCCTCTTGGGGGAGGGGTAAATTATAACTCTACCAGGGGGTGCGAGCCTATAGAAAAGTCGAAAACAAAAAGATTATTAATATATATATATATATATATATATATATATATTAATTTAGTGAAAGTAAATAAACAAAATACAAATATTGAAATAACGATTAAAAAATAAAATACTCATTTACATTTATGTAATACACTTAAAAATATATCAGTACAGCGTATTGTATTTTAAAATTAATTTAACAGTACTAAGTTAAGACCAAGTTTAGTGACTACCAGTGACCCCATGGGCTTGTCATACATACAATTATAAACAAAAATTAACACTTATCTTGATAATTTGTACGGTTTATAATTAATCCCTTAAAACGCCGATTTAAAGTTACGTAGTTCTCTTCCCAGTATACAATAGTTTAATACCGTAGGCGAGCGAATGTGGTGTATATTTATGTGGGTAGGGAAGGGGTAGAAAGTAATAAATAAGCAAATCATCTAAAATTAATAAATCCTTTGCAAACACTGTCAAAGAACTTTTATTGCATTCCGAAGCCATCGAAATAATTTTATGGAAAGCATTTCACAGAAAAGATCATACTTCGGAAAGACGAAAAAATATGGCCGGGACAATTAACACACTGGCTGAGCGATACGTTTATATACACCTGCGGCACTTAAGAGGTTAAAGTCGTTAGCGTGATAGTATTATTGAATTAAATACATTATTATTGTACGGAAGGGGGCGTGATGAAAATTATTATTGAATATTGGGTTGCAAATATTGAAAGTTTGCGAAGCACTGCATTATAGTATTAGGAGTACTTAAATAGGTATATAACATTGTGTGTGTGTGTTATATGATCTGGTAAGGTTAATGGTCTGATAATTACTTTTTTGTCATCGTTTGATTAGATATTCGTTTCTATGAGATAATAGTGCTTAGACTCAACACGATTAGTAATTGTTTATAGGCAAACATTGTGGCTAACTATCAGTAATTAAGAATTTTAAAAACGAAAGTATTTGTTAGTAAGTTTTTACTTACACTTTGTTATGTTTTCTGGTTCTTAAAGATATTCGTAATGAGTCGCGCATTTGCTGAACAGCATGCTGCAGTTTTTTCTTCCATACTATAAATAATGCTATTCTAATTTTCTACATTACATTAATATTTCAAGGAGCATAGGTTTGTAATTTTGCGGTACTTATGATACTCTTAAGCTGGATGTAGTCAATATGCTCCCAACCACCCACTTGTGAACATTCCAGATTTCAAGGTAGACCGTACTGGTTTTGTCCGATACTGAGACGCTTCCCCTTTTTTTGACTTTTTAAAAACATTTTAGTATGTGTTTTTTACGTATTGCTTACAGAAATTTCATTGGATTATTTAAAAACATTTTTATTAGGTTTTCATAAACTTAAATATATTGTTACGAATCACAAATTAAAACGAACATTAATGTAATCTTGTGTAGCTATGGATGATATACACCGTCATGAATAGTATAAAAACGGAATAATTAAGCGTAGGTGCGATTAGTATTTTAATTACACAATATTAATTCTATTTACGTAAGTGAAACTAGATTGCTACAGCCTCATAGCCTTAAACTAGCCGATGTCAATAGTAAGCCCTTGTGAGAGTAAACATGTTTCTATATATACACCTTCAAACAAAATATTGTCTGAGCTCTTGTCTCAAAAAAAATTACTCCTGTGGCTATACGCCAGAGTATGTGAGGATGAGTTTCATTCATTCTGTTGCGAATAAACAACATCTAATACGCTTCTTGCATAAAAAAAACATTATCCAATTCGACTATTGAGAGAAATCTTTCTATAAAAACACCTATTGATAGGGACAAACCTATTGAATATTTTCAGGTAATATATAAGAAATTCTCAATCTTTCAACAATCGTTACATCATTCAAATAACATGCAACGGACAAAGATGGAATAATTTCCGCCTATTGTGTTTCATAATAATTTCTAAAAGTGGAAACTGTTATAATATCAGAAATAATCCGATATCTCGAATACGGTACTAGTTTTTGCATGATTATGGATCCTTGGTAGCCAGTCTCATGTTATCTTATTGCAATGTATCGCCCCAACTTGGTGAAATGTTACTACTGTTTGAAGAAAAAATATCTGGTGTACCTTTACCAAATTAATTCCATAATGCATCATGATATACCTTAAACTTTAAAAACGTTGCTACGCTAAGCGATAGGCGAATTGAAGAAATGGCAGCTAATGTTGGGAACAATTAGATCTAATTTGATATCAGTACGCTACTGATTTTCGGCTAAATATTCATAACATTTCGCAAAGTTATAGCAATGATATTGGACTGGCTACCCAAGATCTGTTTGGCGCGATTTCAATATCACTCCAAATTCGATTCTTCATTTCCCATGCAATTGGCAGAGTCTACTATTGTAGATAATGCTATATTGAAGGGATATGCACATTTGCTTTTGATGAAAACAATGCCTTACGAGAAGAAATGTTATTCACAATAAATCTCATTACAAACACATGAGGCTTATCTCTGTTTAATATACTGTGAAATCAAACAATACAAAAACATATATTCCTTTGAATAATATTACTGTGTGCGCACTACTGATGAAGGATTATCAATGGCAAGACGCTATCGTGGACTTAATACTTATTTAAAGGATGAAGTGCCAAATGTTTTATGCATTCTTTGTGTATTTCACAGATAACTTCTTGTAGAAAAGCACCTAAATACAAGTCCCCATCTATCATCAACTATAATAATTCAAATCGTAAACAAAAAAAATCAATAAAAAAAATGATGAAATATTTTAAAAGCTTTGCCATGGCAATAATGATTTTATAAAATTACTCTTTTGTACGCAGAATTTCGATAGATGTCAACGGGTACAATATTTTACAATTCAATACAAAGCTTTGAAAGCAATAATGATACCAATTTGTGTCAATAGTTAAAAACAATAAAGAATGCGCCTTTCGTTTAGTAGGTATTTTCAAGGGATTTTTTTATGCCAATTTGCTTCTTCAAGGAACTAATAAAACTCTTATAAGTTTCCAAAGTATTATTATTTATTGACGAACTTGAGCAGTTTCGTTGTAATCTGTTCAAGAGAATGGTATTTATCATAAATTAATATCTATAAAAGAAGATGCATCTCTAGAAGATATAGTAAGGTTTAGTAGCTACTAGATGATTTCTTTCCCGGGAACCCAGAATCACGGGTTCCCAGGAAATCATAAGATTTCTGTACTTTTTCTATTCCCGTGAATTATACTTCTTTCCCGGGAAATCCCGGGAATGAAATATGCTGGAATAATTGGAAAATATTCGAACGCTGGAAACACGCTATTACAAAACATGCTGGAATAGTTTGTTGGCAATGCTTGAAAGATTTTTAAAAATAAAGTCAGCAGTTTTAAAAGAGTTAATGGGCATTAAAAAACAATTGAGGGCCAAGTCAGAGTTTGTATGAAACTGTGACTACAATTGTAGCAGGCTTAAATCCAGTAAAAATTGACTTGTAAAAATTATGCTGTCAAAATGAAACTTTGCTAACTGCAGAAGGTGTATTTTCTTTCGTTATTGGAGAATTGAATGAACAAAATTCAAAATTTGAGAAAAACATGGGAGAAGACAAATCGATATCCAACTCTTCGCTCTCAGAAGAAAAGAGCATGGAGATTTTGAAAGAAAAATCTGACATTCGACGAAAAACTAGAGAAAGCAATTTACTCAAACAAAAGTTTTGTATTGTTCAACCAAATAAAGCACTGGTTTCAACAAAACCATGGAACAAGAGATACAGTCGTTCCACTCGACTGATAATCCATCACCAAACATTATAAATTTATGTGAGACTTGAACAAAAATCCCTCCAACGTCAGTTGAAGCCGAGAGAGCATTTTCTGCCTCCGGATAGTTCACCACAAAGCTTAGAACTAGGCTGAGTGACAAAAGTATAAATTGATTATGCTTTCTGAAATCCTATTTTAAAAATGAATAATCAATTTATTATATATTTTTTGTATTTTTAGCTCATTATATAAATAAGTGTTAATTTTAGAATTTATATGTATCCTTTTTTATATAATTATTATTGATTTTATTTAAAAATAACTTGTTTTGAAATTTTTTGAAATTTTGATGTATTTTCGGGAATTTCGGGAATGGCAATTGCATTCCCGGAGATTCTCGGGAAGGGAAAATTCCGGGAAATTAGAAATCCTTGAAGCTACGTTAACAAACATGGGAAAAAAGAATCGGAAATATTTTGAAGTTTATGGTGTATTTTATTTGATTTTAATTTATGGATGGTGACAGAGATACTAAAATGGGTGGTAGTAATAAAAAGATCGACTACCCATGCCTGCTCTTAGCAATGAAATATTTTGTTCTACCTACATGTGGAAGTTTGGACACGGACCTGCTAGCTCGGGTTTTGTCTTTATTTGACCAGGGTTTAAAAGGACGAGGTCCGTCACCAAAATAGCCCTCATGGTGCTTCAAAGAGGGACGCGTAAGTTAAAATTAAATCAAACTATATCTATTTTTGATGAATATAAACATTATTAATTGCGTGATTTATTTTATTTTTCTTCACTCAGTGTGTTTTAATAAGAATATTGATTTTCTACATTAAACTTGGGCTCAAAGTCCTCCATTGGCGTAGTGTGGTAGTTTGAAGAGAAGAGCGGGATACTAGTTTCGGTGTGTTCCATCGCTTGATCCAGGTTCAAAATTATATACAAAGTAGCTCCCATGTTGCTTTTATAGGGTGATGTTAATAAGCGCTCTCGCTCATAGCTTTCCTAATGGCAAAGAAATTTAAACCTTAAAAAAAGTTGTTCTGATGTGTTTGCTGTGTTGTCTCTCTCGCTCAGAAATTCAACAAAGTTAAACATTTAAAACTCAATATAAACCCCTTAATTCTGTTGTACTTTTCAAAATGGGTCGATTGTATCGAAAAGAGTTAGTTCATTATTATATAGGATCTCCACGCTCATGTATTGAAGTTTGAAAACATTAGTGTTAGTTGTGCAAATATTAATTGCAAAAGTTGTATTTCTAATGTTTTTCTTTCGCTTGCTTTTTACTAATATTCTTTTAAACATTTTAGAATAGATATTCAATATTAGTATGTTTTTTGACGCATTTTCTATATTATTTTTAAGCCGATTAGTTTTATTTGTAATGTACTTGTTTGCTCGTTGTTGGATCGTGCTGTTTGAGGAAGGCGTGTGTATCCAGAATATAAATAGTCATTCGTGTTAAAATGTCTTTTAGCGTAATAAGCTAACTTTTACGGATATTAAAAATAGAGAAAATTTACTTTTTATTGCATTTTACGTTGTAAAAACTACAAAAAAAGACTATGCTTATCCTATTCCATAACGAACACTTCACATTTATGTTCGTATAGATGAAATGACTTACCTGTAATATCTTATGGGTGTTCTCGTGATTTATTCCTAAGTCTAGATCAGAAATAATATAAAATAATTACGTACAAAAGCAAATATTCTGAAAAAGATATTGCAAAAGTTTGAATCTACTTCACTAGTTATTAATGGCATTTCGAAATAAAATATGAATAGCTTACAGTTAATCTTTAATTTCATAAAATGGAAAAACTCTTTAGAATAATTAAAAGGTACTCCGGAGCGATTTTTTTTCAATTTACTAAACATTTTTATCCAATAATTGTGGTGATAGTTTACTTTTAATTTTCAAATCTCCTCTTCTTTGTAAGGAAAAGAAACGAAAATAGACTATAGTGAAAATATACGGTATTATATTTCTTCAGTTCTCAAGTTCAAACTGTAACAAAAAGTTCAAACAAAACAAGTACAAGCAAGTTCTCTTCACACAATACTAATTCCAGATTTCGTTTGACAAAATGAAAGATCTCAAAAAGTGGACAGTGGCTACTTTAAACAGAACAAGGGTATTCGAGGTTTACCGGACTGAGAATGGAGAAACGAATATTGCTGGAACAATCGGAAAATTTCTAGAGATCATCCTGACCAAAATGAAAATTCAATACGACATCGTAATTCCAAAAGACCACGAATTTGGACGAAAACTCAAATCTGGTAACTGGACCGGTCTATTGGGAATGATACAGAATGGGGATGCTGATATGGCTGCCAGTACTTTAGCCATATGCGAGGAAAGACTTGAGGTAGTTGACTTCAGTTTTCCGTACAACAGCAACGAAATGACGTTTGCTACTCTGAAGCAAACTGGATGGCGTAGAACATTTGGTTTCGTGTATTTATTTGATTTCCTTACTTGGGTGCTATTGTTTGTTAGCCTTTTGCTGTCAGCTGCAATATTTTTTTGGATTCTGAAGGACGTGGAATCCTACTCTAATTTAGTTTTCAACTTTTTGGGGAGCCTACTTAGACAACCTTTGACCCTTCATAGGCGAGCACAAGAGTGGAAATTTATGGTGTGTGCATGGTTTCTGCTTACAAGTGTAATGACTTCTGTCTACGCTGGTGTTTTACTGTCATTTCTGACAGTACCTTCCCAAGGGAAAACCGTTGCAACTTTTCGAGAACTTTCGGCAGCTCTAGCTGAAGGCACCCATAGTGTTTATGCTGCAAAGGGCACCTTTCTGGTTCCACTTCTAAGAAGTTCTGACGAAAAATACATTCGATTAATTGGAGACAAGATAGACGAGAATGATTGGTATATTTCTGGGGCAGAAATGGCTATAAGTCCTTTGAAAGGGGAAAATTCGGCTACTATTGGAGCAGAAAATCTTTTTAAATTATTATTTGGCGTTGGGGAATTGAAGTCAAAAGTTCTAATCTCAGATGAGAAAATGTTTCCTGGATATCTAGGAATGGCTCTCAGAAAAGATTTTTGTTGCGCAGCTGAATTGTGGCGAGTGACATCCCGACTGGCGAGTTCAGGAATTTTCGAAAAATTCAATAAAGAAGAATCCTATAAATATTGGCTTTCTGTAATGAACAAAGAAGCAACAAAAGAAACGTTGAACACGCTTTCTTTTCAAGATTTGTCTGACCAATTTTTAATATTATCAGTAGGTTTATTGACTTCGTTGTTGGTGTTGATTGGTGAAATAATTATTCATTATGCGAAAGCACGTCAACACCTTCCAAACTTAAAACGAAATTTTACACCTTTCGGAACCTATTTAAATTAATACAAATGTTCACATTGCATGATTCTGCTTCTATTACCACTATATTGTATGTTTAGCTGAAATTTCAGCGTTTTTTCTTGCACGATTTCTTGCTTGGATTAGTTTAATAATTTTTATTACTTTTCCCAAAATATTAATGATACCAATTATCTAAATACTTTTGACTATAAGACTTACATGAATGGTAATCTTAAATTTTTATAGATTAATACGTTTATGGCTTGATTGTATTTACTTCAAGACTTGTATTCATTTTTAGGATATATATATATATATATATAAAGTCGCATGACGAAGCTCTTTAAAAAGTTCTTTTTTTGCTGCTACTGTTCTATGACCACCTTTTATGATATGTACTTGGAGTTTACTTATTACTGATGTGCATTCGAAATTATTTAGATAATTCTATATCAAGTACATTAATTTTCAACAGAGAACTGTAGTAAATGCAATCAAAAAAATTACTTCAACCTTAGGCAATTAAATGATAACTATAACTTTGAATATTATGCATTATTTATATATAAAAGAGTGTGTGAGGGAAAATGCGAATAATTTGAGTTCATGTTCACTAAAATTTAATGAGTTAGATATAATTCACTCTTATTCTTATTTGAGGGAAAAAATTCTTTCGGACACATTAGCCAAAGGAATATATTATAAAAATACCGGACTGATTTTAAAATATTTGAGGTATTTTTCTGGAACGTGCTTCTTACTGATTATGGAGTATGGACAAAGAGAATAATTGCATTGATTACAAATTGACAAAAGGGACTTTAAATGCTTAAGCAGCTTAGAATATGTTATTTCCTTACAAATAGAGATAACTATGCTCTTTAATGTTTTTTGAGGGAAAATATTTAGGAGGCGGCATATCTCTAATAAACAATGAAACACCGAAATTTAAGTGATAAAGGCTATCTTTTCTTTCTTACAAGAAGTGCTGCTGAGGCAAATTGTTAACGATACATTAAACGAATTGAAATATGTGGATATTTTTAAATTCATATGATGACTACTTGCACAATACTTGCGAATTAACAAAATCATCAACTTCAGGATATATTGTTAACCTTGACCTCAAAATCGATTGAGGAACTTTCCAAGAGCTGTTTTAGAAGGATGTCCTCCATCCCGGATCTAGGTACAATGAATCCTTTGTTTAATCCTAATTTGATATTAAAATGCAGTTTTTGAATAATTTTATACTAACACATTTTATAAGTATAGATATGTTACTGGACAAGATTCTTAAAGTAACATTATATTTAAATTAAACACAATCTAGACTTTTTGAATATGTAATACAGTCTCTCCTCATTTAAATGCAATAAAAATGGTTTGATTAATTGCGTTAAGATCGAAAAAGAATACGTCAAATTTTCGTAGGTTACTACGTTTATCGAAGTAGGTATTGAAGTACTTTCGAATTTAAATGGAGTAGAGCAAAATACTAAATATAAACTGTGTAATAACTATTTATTTTACTGTAGAATTGTTCGTATTTTATGAATTAAAGAATTTCCTTTCGAATTTTTGAATTATCTTCAATTTTTCTAGTGAGAACTGGAATGTAGTGACTTTTCCACCAGAAAATAATTTTAGTTTTCTATTAACCAATATTTCGTTTTTGCCAATTTAATAACAATTTTTTTCATGATCTTCGTTCCATTAACCTTTTAATTGGTTATTTAATGAAGAATCATGACATTCTGTGTAACAAGTCCCAAAGCATTTCTTATTTTTAGGAGTCCTTTATGTATTTTTTTTCAAGCTTTTTGTTATTTCTTCAATTATTAAAATTGTCCAAGTATTGACAACGGCATACTGGTGTTCCGATTTTAATATGTACTCGTCATGTGTGAAATAGTAAGGGCTGCCTGACTTAAAATGCAAATGAGTTTCACAGAACTTTCTATTAGTATGGAGGAAAAAAGTTAGAATAAATAGCTATATATTTTAATGCATATACCGTATATATTTAGAAGATTTGTTATGTATTTTATTGACTTATTTGTAAGCTAATTCACTAGAATTTGTTGTTATCTGTGTGAATCCGATCAAAGCGAATTATTGATTATATTTAATGAATCAACATTTGGAATCTTGTCTAAGAGTTTTTTTTTTATTTACTTAACGTAAGCATTATATTACTTAAAAATTTTTACCTACTTATTTGGCGATTTTACGTAATTCACACGTCTAAATATATTTTAATGCAATTCTAAACTATATTGCAATTTTTTCCCTCCTTTTTTAATATAAAATATTTTAATGTATTTTTATTGAGCCCCGCACTTTAATTCTCATAAACTAATTCTTCTCAGTGCTTCAAAAGATTAGCTACTTAATCTACCGTCAATTTTAATAGTTTTTAAAGAAACTTTGACATTTGAGTTACGTATAATCAAAGGGTCGCCTTTGGCAAATAAATATAAAAGAGAATGTTTATTTATGCTTAATTTTTTGATGTAGATATGAAACTTCAATATTTCTCTTTGTTTTCAGTATCTTGAGAGAAGATTTGGCAGAACACTTCGAAGGATATGTTCCTTAGCCTTTTCTTTGCAAGTGGTAAGTTTTCAAATCAAATTGAAATTAATCCCTACTTTAAGGTTACGCTTTTTTTCAATTTACCCTTTAGTGACAATTAAAGACAAAAGTTATTGCTATTTTTTATTTCATAAATCAAATTTTAATTTTTTTAGATCGTAGGGAAATTATAGTTCTTTTTTTATGTGTAGAGATGATCTAATTAGTTTAAAGTTACTCAATGTCATAAGGATTAACAACAAAATTCCCAGTTGCAACTTTTATCATTCCATATTCAAATCTCCTTAAATAAAAAGCAAAAAATTCAGCACATCTTTTGAGTTGAGCTTCCAGAGAAAGGTTGTAATTACAAAATGTTATTAATTTATATCCAGCCGGCTCAATCTCAAGGTGGTCAAGAGCGATTTTACGAGTTCTGCCATAATGGATTGAAATTTAGAGATTCCCATAGTTGTGATCATTTACAAAAAATGTAGCCACTAAATGATTAAATCATTTCCTTTTAAAATACTGTCCAAGTATTTAATTTTCTTAAAGTATGTTTCATTAAAACATTTCAAATATTTGCAGTGTATTTAAAAATCTTAAATTTTAAACTGTAAATATTGATATATTTATAGGGAATGTATTGAAAAAAGTAAATCTTCCAAGTTTAAAATAAATAGTTTTAGTAAATTATATTCCTCGGGTTTCTACATTTTCAGAAACAGAGAGTCACATTTATAACTATTAAGGCTACGTAGTATCCTTTTTCAAAAAAATATTTGGAGACAATTACAGTAAAAAATTTTTATATCCACATTATATTATTAAGCTGATTCTGTCAGTAAAAAGAACCAGTTTTACCAGACATTATTTTACAATTTTAAAAAATTAGGAATTTTTAAAGTTTTTTCAAACTCTTATAAAATATTCAATTTTTAAAACGTTTTAGTCATTTTAAGTTATTTATGTTTCTTAGATTATTGCAAACAAAAGTTAGTATGGATTTATAAAAATCTATGCCCTTGTTGATTTTTAATAATAATTTTTCTTGACAAACCTGGAAAAAACACACAAATGCTCTACAATGTATGCTCTATATTAAAATACTATGTTAATTAAGTATGACTAAAAATAATATTTTCTATTCAAAATATATTTTTGCATAATATTGATAGCATTTGTTAAGACGACAGTTAATTCAGTTTAATCTTAACCTAATGTTTTCACAAAAGTTTTGAAACACAAAGCACTATGTACAAAATAGTAACGATACTAACTTAGCTAAGAATCGACAGGTTTGTTCATAAAATTTAATTTTTTTTCAACTTTAAATTGGGGCAGTTTAGGAAGCTTTGGCTCTTGTTGTACGACTTTAAAATACTAAAAGATAGTACTACAATATGTTTAGTATTATATAGTGTTTGGTACATCAATGAGATATTCAGTTATATCCCCCTGCAACATTTGAGTTTAGAATATTTTTATTCGGAAGTCTAATTGCAGTATCAGCTGACGACGGATTTTTCGATACATCATTTTCAGTAGTAGTCCTTCTCTTCCAACTATTGTTTCTCACAGCAACCTGAGAACGTTTCGGTCATTGCATTTTCTCAATAGGAAAAAATTGATGATAAAGCTTCCATGTTAAATAAACTATTTTTAAAGCAAAAATTGGCCTTGTGAAGTCAATCTTAATTGATTATGAGAACTCGAAAAATTCAAATCATAATCAAGCAGAAATGATTTTAGTAATGAAAATTGGAATTAATAAGCATTCCACATTTAAAAGAGTTGGCTGTGCTCAAAAATATTTTTAACTAATTCAATTTAAGAGTGGAAAAATGCTTTAAAAGGAAACCGAAACCATAGCTCATAAAACTTCCAATATCTTAAACTAATTCGATAACAGATTTAGAATTTAGTGGCAAGCTTCTTAATGATATGGCCCACTAGAAAATGCAAAAAAGATTCGGTAATTATGGAATTTTCAGGGTACTGTGTACCCTTATATAAATTAAAAGTCGTTGAATGTAGCGTGAAGTTCAAAAACGTGATTTTTTAACCGCGTCTCACTCTAAAATTATGATAAGAAAATACTTCAAAAATTCAAAATTTGAAAAATTCCCATCAAACTTACATTTATATGTACTTAACAAAAATCGATATTTAATGATTACTTGAAGTACTTTCCCCATATTTTCCAAATTCAAAATCACTTTCGCTTTGGTTAAAACAGCGAGCAAATATGAACTAAATAATTTAAAGCTGTTTACATGTAGTACTACTAAAATTTAAAACAGTTGAATAGGCATGCCAAATTAAAATAAGACATATTTATTCCTTGTGAAATTTATCAATTTTCTGAAGTGCAATATTCACAATATATTGTATAGAAAGTTGAAAGCTTGCGTTATACCTTTCACGCCTATTGAATGATTTTATACACACAGAAGTTATGGGTAACATAAACATTTCTTATCTTTCAATTGATGTAATGCATTACTTTATATAGAATCATCAAAGAGTCATTAAAAATAGGGTCAAATCCTTTAGAATTTTAGTACTTTCCTCCCACCTAAACTGCTTTTTCCTAAATTTGGCTTGTTGGAAGATTTTGGTGTCAAGCAATTTTGAAATTGCTCTGAATTTATATATTTTTGGTTATTCTTTTTCCTCAACATCTTCCATCTTCTTAACACTTTTCCCTGTTAGACATTCTTATTTAAATTTCGAAATATTTTTTTCCGTTTCCCAATAGATTTAAAATCAAAACTATATACTTTGATTCCCAAACAAATCCTGATATTTCAGCTACTAATAAATAAGAGATATGCTCACCAAGTGCAACAGTTGTAAGTGAAAATCTTGCACTTTTTTTTCAGCAGATTATCTTTTAAGTGCTTAATAGCTATCTTTGTTCAGATTTTATACACTGCCGTGTGCCTCTACGCTCCTGCCCTCGCCTTGAGTGCTGTTACCAGTCTCTCGCTATGGACGTCCATCATCACTGTGAGTGTCGTTTGTACGTTTTATTGCGCCTTGGTAAGTACAAATTACATTATTAATTTAGTGCACATAAAAGTATTCGCATTTAATGGTGTATTTATACATTAAAAGTTAGAAGAAATGCAGTATAAGCGGTAGTTACTGTGCGCATTGATCCGAACAAATATCTTAACACTAGAACGTCCAGGATTTCGATTATCCTTAAACGTCTGCCAGTGTCGTTTCGACAGCGTAATACAAATATGTAAAATAATTATAACGACTAAATAATTGCTAGACAACTGTTCAGTAGGGCTTAAGTGTTTTAAGACTTTTTAATATTATTACTTATAATTATCATGTATATTAATTTTTGTATCCTGAAAAAACTGTATCAAACCAAATTACTTAATCTTGTAACAGGAAGCAAAACAGTAATATTCATAAATATTAGTAGGATAAGCAAAACTGCAATGTTTGTAAGAATGTGAGTTTTTTCATCATTTCATCGTTTATATGCATAATGCTTTGCTTTGAACATACCTTATTCGCAATGAATAAAGTGATATTCAATTTTTCCTGCACATTTTCCGCACATTTTCATGCAAGAGACTCATTTTTTTAGTTTCCGTTTCCATTACACTCTTTAATTTCGCACTTTTTACCTTTTAGTGAATTGTAATTCCTTTAAATTAGGTATTTGCCTGATTTTGCAAAATATTTATACTACGTAATTCGTACGTAATAGCAGATATGCAAATGCTATCTATCGAAACTCTTAGACACAACGATTTTAGTACAACTGACTCGTTTCCGCTGTGAACTCAAAAACACTACATTTAAGGTCAAATAATTGTGCGATATTACTTCTGGAAGTGTGTTTTAGTTATGGTATCTACTTATACAGTTAACCTTTTTTTTTTTTTTTTTTTGCTAAACGAAAAATATTTTTTGTTAAATTGCCTTGGTGTCGAAACGACACCAGCGGACGTTCTAGGTAAATTTAGTTGTAAAATCTTGCCTAATTGACTGAGAACCACAAAATTTTTCTGTGTAAAGAAAACGCGACGAAACTGACAGAAACGAGTGAAAGCTTTAATACGCGCACTGATGCAGGGAGTTTATTAGACGATATGCAATCGTATTTGCATTTATATTACTTAGGCTTCTGGAAACTGGTACTGTGGAAAGTCAATGATGCTTACAAATATTTGTAAACAGATGAACTAAATATTCATCAATGTGCTCAAAATATACATGCTTTGCAGACCGTATTAGAAGCAAAACGAGAGCAATTTGTGGATGACGCTTTAATATATGCTAAAAGTTTATGTGAAAAGCCTGAAATTTCTTTAAAAACCCCAAGATGAATCCGGAGGAAACATATATTTGGTGACAGAAGTAAAGATGTTCAGCTATTGTACGAAGATGACTTGAAGCGAACAATATTTTCTTCAATAGACAGAGTAACAGCTGAAATTCAAGAAAGATTCCAACAATTCCAGATTCTGGCGCAAAAATATGCTTTCTTAAGGTCTGAAGTGATAGTAAGCATGACGTACTTAACTTAGATCAAACTCCTCAAGACATTAAGAATTTCAACCTTAGCGCGTACGTCTACAAGCTTTCGTTGCTACAGCAGACCCACGCTGTCAAAAAGAACTCATTAGGTCCGGCTCTCTGGGTTTATTAAAATATGTTATTGAATCCAAACTTGAAGATGGCTTTCCAAACATTGTCAAAACGTTGAGAATTTTTTTAACATCTACCCTCAGTAATTGCAGTTGTGCGAGAGAAGCTTCTCTAAGCTAAACTTAATCAAAAATGATCTCAGATCGACTATGTCTCCGTTAAGGCTAACAAATTTAGCTATTCTGGCAATTGAACATGACATACATATTGGTATTGACAATTGTATAAAAGATTTTGCTATGAAAAAAAAAAAAAAAAAAAACACGAAAAGTGCATCTTTAATCAATAAAAAATTTTAAAGCTGCTTTTTTTTTTTACTTTTACTAATTGTCTTGACCGATAATTAAAATAGAGAGGTGACAAATTTCCGATCAGCCCTAGGGGCGAAAGCCCATGCTACGCCACTGGTCATTTTTTCAAGATGCCATTTGGTAGTTTGAAAATTTTAACTATCGTTTCACTTAACAGGTGGCGTTCGTAAATAGAAGAATATTCTGGATATTTTTTTTAATAAAAACAATATTAGAGGAATTGCAACTGTTTAGAATTTTATTGAATTAAATTTTTTAAAACCTGGTCAATTTTTGAAATAAATCGTTAGAAGTTTTTATATATAGTTGCGAAAAGATACTAAATATATATATATATATATATATCTGAACTAAAGGTAATCTAAGGTAAAATTCGAATAAAATAAGAAAAAAATTATATCCTTTTTGCTTAAGTCTACAAAAGAAATGTGATGATATCACAGTTTCTTTTCTGGTCATTCTTTTAATCCTCAGTGTTAACTCTTTTAAGGGGTTGTTAGATTTGAAAACCTTTTTGTAAATGAACCGTGATTCCTGCAAATACTTTGCACTATCTGCGTATTATGACATAGGACTCAGAGCCTTATTCTCACTGTCCACTTATGACAGCCCGTACGGGTGTGTCTTTTTATACAGGTGCTATAAGTAGATTTTATCATTATGAATTAGGGCTAAATCCCTCCCATATTAGCTATTTTCAAACGTATAGTAGGAATTAATGAAAATAAAAGTTGTTGAGATTGATTTTTAGGTATGATTCTTCCTTCGGTTGCCGTCACACAAACGCGAACTTGGGTTCGTCACAATTGTACGAGGTGTGACACACAAAAAACAAGACTGGTCCAATAAATCATTGTACCTGCAGAATCACTTCACCGTGACAGTATCGCCTTCAAGTTCCCTTTAGCATTCAAGCACTTCTGTATTCAGTGCTGCCATTGATAGTTACAATTCTGGAGCGAATTTTTTGGAAGGTTCTTTAGGAGATTTTCCGCTTTTACCTGAACCTCTTCAAGGGAGATAAAACGCCCTTTCAGCGAGGTTTAACTGTTGGAAATAAAAAAAAGTCTCATGGGCCTAGTCAGGTGAATAAGGAGGATGTCCTATCACAGTAATGTCTTTGCTGGTTAGAACCTGCTTGACAGATAGTGCCATGTGAGCAAATGCATTGTTGGATGCATTGGAGCCATCCATCTCTCTGCAATTCTGAGCTTTTTTCCCTAGTTTTTTCTCGAAGTCTTTTTAGTACTTCATTGTTGGAGTGTTGAATAACAGTCTGACCACTGACGGAAGTAGAAACCCACATATATTATGAATTTTCGCTATGTTTTCGTCTATAATCGCTGATCTTCGTCGCCCAGCAGGTTCTTCACCTTCCATACTGATCCTCCCCCCCTGAAAACCTCTTATACCATTCAAACACATATACAGAAAAAGTTTCATCTCCACAAGCCTCGCTTAATATATGAAATGTTTTCGTGGTGGATTTCTTAAGTTTCACAAGAAACTTGTTGTTGATTCGACATTTTTCTAAGAGAATGCAGTTGCTTTTGTTCACTCAATGACGTAGTTCTTCCAACTGGCGTGATTAATTACAGCGAAACTGGTCACATGGATAGAGAAGATATGTGGATGACGTCACCGAAACAATTGTTGACAACTCCACTTTTTTTTCAAGCTACACACTTAGCCTTTTTTTTTATACATTGAAAACGTTCTTTTTTAGAAATTAGCTATTCCTATTTACATAGCTGCAACATCATCTGTACAGTAATATTGCTATCATTAGCAATACTATCAATTTTGTACAACAGCGACAAAAATTAGGATAATTATTAAGGGTCTTTTCAATAGCCGTGACTTTTATTTTCTTTTAAATAAAGTTGGGCTGATCTGCTTTATTCAATATTTTTAAGAACCTTAGCTTGCATAAGAAAATATCATGCAATTATTTATTTGAAATCGAGTAATAAAGGCATGATGACCCAGTTTATTTTTATTTTATTGAATGTATTACGAGTCATTTAAAAAAGTATTCATAGTGCATGTAGAAATTTTTTTTATATATTTGTCTACTTTTATTGTGTATTCAAAAATGTATTAATATACATTTTAAAGTTTCGTTCCTATTTAGTCCATTTTCTAATGGATTCTAGATTAGGAGATTTATGAACCTTTTTTTCCGTATCCGTAAAATGATTGCATTTATAAGTTTCACGTATGTATTAAAATCTTTGAACTCGATTTTTACCCACTTTAAAAGGTCGGATTAACTCAAAATTTTGCACACTTGTCAAGAACCGACGGTAATATAAAAAGATCATAATTTTGTTCCATTGTCCTGATTAGGATAACTAGGAATACGATTTATAGATTTGCCGACTAATTCCGTCTACCACTTCTAGATTTGGCAACTTACCGCATAAACCATTTTCAGATTTGGCGACTAATTCCATATGCCATTACCAGATTTAGCAACTAATTTCAGAATTAGTGACTAAAAAATTAAGGTGCTACCCTAAAACCACGAATAGGCTTGTGGTTAATACAAATAAAACAAAAAAGTGTTCTTTATGTGATAAAGGGTAGGTTGGGTGGGTTAGCAATTTCTTACCGTAATATAAGTGTAGTTTTTATGAAAATGAAAAATTAATTTTCTCGTTAATCATTTTATCATTATATTAAGAATTTTTTTTTTTTTTTGCTTTTTAGTTCGATTCACTATAAAAGCGTGTTTTTTATTTTTTTTTTTAAACTATAATTTATTTTATACGAATTCAGGAAAGTAATCATGCTTGCAGTTGTGGCCGTGTGACCAATTTTTAAAAAAATTCCTAAAATGTAAAATATAGTATGAAAAATTAATCTTAAGAATCAATATATTAATTAAAATTGTCTTTCTTGTAGGGAGGTATGAAAGCAGTTTTATGGACAGATGTTCTTCAAGCCCTTCTTATGTATGTGGGGTTGGTTGCCATGCTGGTCAAGGGAACCATGGACGTTGGTGGTCTCCAGAACGTGTTGTCGCGAGCCGAAGAAGGGGGACGACTAGTTGTGCCTGGGTGAGTTCAAGTGTGCACTTATAACATTTAAAATTTTCTGTACAATTTGTTATTTTTCAAATTATCCTATTACTAAACATGGATAAGCTGCAGAATTATAGGTAATTATTACTTAACTTAGATAAAAATGGCATGACAATATTTAGGAGTAACCTCGTAAGAATGATCTTTTCTATAAATGTGCATTTAAAGTAAAATAGCATTTTATGATAAGTCTTACATTAACTTAATCAGTTTTTCCAACGCTTTTACAACAACCGAAATTGTCTTTACAAAATTCAGATAGGAACGACTAACATTTATAAAACTGAAATTTTATCTTTTATACTCGCGGATTATTACATATTTTTAATAGTTTGAAATATTTCTAAGATAATGTTAAGAAATTAAAACTTCTTCTACCAGGTGTATGCATATCAAATGAGACGATTGCTAACAGATGTCGCCACGCATATATGCAAACAATACGAAACCATGACACGTGATTTTTTTTATAGTTTTACCTTTGATACTCATGTTTAGTTTACATTTGGGCGAGTCTCAGCGTGCATTGTATTTTTTTACTGTGTTGAAAATGTCGAATTTTATGCCTTCCGATCACGATTTGCGGACAGCATTAATTTTTTGTTACCATCTGAAGAAAAATACTGCCGAATCGCATCAAATGCTTGTAGAAGCACACGGTGGCAATGCTCTGAGCCGAGCGCAGTGCTAAAGGTGGTTTGAAAAGTTTCAAAATGGTGATTTCGATGTGAGAAACGAGGAGCGTGGCAGACCATCAAAAAAAATTTGAAGATGCTGAATTGCAAGCATTACTCGATGAAGATGATGGCCAAACGCGCAAGAACATCTTGCAGAACAATTGAATGTTGACCAGAGCACTGTTTTCTGTCCTCTCAAAGCAATAGGCAAGATAATAAAGGTCGGTAGATGGGTATCACACGAGCTAACGGGACCGTCAACAAGAAAACCGAAAAATCGTGTGCGAAATGTTGCTTGCCCGCTACAAACACAAGTCATATCTCCATCATATTGTGACTGGCGATGAAAAATGGATTTATTTTGAGAATCCCAAGCGTAATCAATCAGCTGTTGACCCCGGACAGTCATCCAAATCGACCGCAAGGCCAAATCGCTTTTGCCGCAAGACAATGCTGCGTATTTTCTGGGATCAGGAGGGACCAATCTATTATGAGCTTCTCAATACCAGGTGAAACCGTTAATACTGATCGCTACAAGTAACAATTACTTAATTTGAACGATTCTATACTCGAAAAACTCAAGCAATACGAGAAATGGCAGCACAAAGTGATTTTCCTTGATGACAACGCACCTAGCCACCGTGCTAAACCGACCAAGGACATCGTTAAGGCGCTCGGCTGCGAGCCCTTAGCGTATGCGGCTTATTTGCCAGGCTTGGCTCCTTCCGATTATCACCTATTTGCATCATTGGGACACGCATTGGCTAACCAGCGCTTCTTTTCTTACGAAAACGTCAAATCTTGACTTGATGACTGGCTGGTCTCAAAAGACCGATCATTTTTTTTTTTTTGGCGCGTGATCCCAAATTGCCCGAAAGATGGGAAAAAATGTGTAGCTATATTGATGGATATTATTTCGAATAAAGAAATATTAACAGTTTTCGCAAATTTATCGAGGTTTTTTTTTTAAACAATCGTCTCATTTCATTTGCATACACCTGGTAAATAATTATACATACCGTAAAATCCAGCGTAAAACGCGCACTTTTAACTCAAAAAATGAGGTCAAAATTTAAGGGTGCGTGTTATACGCCGTGTTTAAAAAACGATAGTTTCAAAAGTAAAAAAAAAAGAGATAAGCATAAAAAAAATTAGACTTCTACATAGATCGGACTATTGTTTATATGAAAGAAACGACATCCCTAATGAAGTTAAAGAATTCTGATTCTAAAAATAGTTTATTTTTCAAAATTCTGGGATAGTACCTCGAACAAATGGCTTAAAAATATACCAGCATTGTATATGCATATTTCCCGTTTTTTCGTAAAAATGGAGGTTCGCGTTATACGGCGTATATACCCAAAAATTAAGAAATGCAGCTTGAAAGTATGGTTGCGCGTTATACGCCGGATTTTACGGTAAATTAAATCATTGGCTTAAAAAATGATATTGGATAAAAAGAAATAAAATGACTAATTCTTCTTAGTTAGGCATTTCATTAATGCGCAGGCGAAGATTAGTACACATACAAGCATGTTTCCTTGTCAATTTGATTATTTGAAAGAAAATGCGCAGTTAAAAAGCAAATAATTTATTTATGATACTTTAAAAATCTTAGAATGTGTGAGCAGTAAACTAAATGGCTAATACATTTAAATTTCCAAATATAAATGGTTAATCTTGCCTTGAACTCCACCATATTTAATATTTGAATAAATTACTTCCTCATGTTCTTAGGCAAACGATATTTTTTTTTCTCATTTTACTTTTAAACTTTTACTTTTACTACATTTTACTTTTATTTTAAATAAAATTTTTATGCAAACGATTGAGTCCTTTTCTTATTTATTAATTAATATTGCCTTTCGTACTTAAATTTTTCTGATACTTAATGTAAGTAGCTAACACTCGCGCGAAAAAAGTAATAAAAGCTCAAACAAGTAATATAAAAAAAAAAGATTTAAGTGAATTCCTACTTAGATCAACAAAGAAAATTTTTATTTTAACTACTTTTTATTAAATAGTTACAAGTAATATAAATATGTATATGCATATGACAGAATCACAACGGTAAGCGGTAATTAATTTTTATTAATTATCGTTACAGTATCGTATTGTCATCCAAAAAAATCGTGTATATAAATTTCAGTTCAACTGAATACTTTAACACATGAGGAAAAAAAACCTTTTCAAGTTTTGACACAAATCGACAAAAGGGTTGCTAAGTCGCCAAAAATGATGCCAACGTGCTTGTATTTGTAATTCTTTAAATAATTAGTTTTAATCAATTAATTTTTATTAATTATTATTATATATTACTGTATTGTCATCCAAAATAATCATTATATAAAATTTCAGCTTAATTGAGCGCTTTAAAATATATTTTATTAAAGATTGAAAATTCCATCAAGATGAATGAATATATAAATAAATAAATATATAGAGATTGTGAGCTAATAGTAGGACTTGAAAAATAAAAATGTTTTTTGATTGTTAGGCCCAAGATATTTCTTAGAATCCGAATAAATGTTCCTATGAGTGATATTTTAGGAGCTTAAGAAATAAGACAAGTTTTTTTCTAAATAGTATCCCACGTAAAAGTTTGCAAGTACACTAAACGTTATTAATTGCACCATTAGCGCGTCCAATATTAAATAGCAGGTTAATATTTGGGGGATGGATGTAGTAAAAGCTCCGTAGAGGAACATTCTTGTACAATCGCATCCATTTCGATTTTTAAAACTTTTCTATCCATATATTTGAGGAGATATAAAATGAAAAACAATCTTATGATCTAAAAATCTTTTTTTTTTACTTTCAAATAAGAGTTACTGATTGTTTTTTAATACAGTAGAACTTAATGAATTTAGACTAATTGAGGCTCTTGATCATTTGGATTTAACATATTAACCTACAAAATGAGCTAAAGTACACGGCCAAAGACCCTGTTTAATAAATGGAACATATATTTTGAAATAAAACAAAGTAAAATGATAAATAATTACACAAGAGAAATTATATAAATAATGTCCTTACGTAACATGTAGTAAATTAAGAAAAAAAAAAGCTACTCGGAACACGACGGTTGTTTTGTGTTTATTAATGAAAATTTTTCTTCATTGAAAATAAATTGCAGTAGTCAAAAGAAAATGGAAGATGCCATCTTGAATAACACTGAACGTATTAGAATTAGAATTTAAATTAGAATTTTCATTTGGTTGACAATGATATAATCAAGGTCTCACATTTTAAATTAGTCGTCTTTTATTTTCCAAATGCTGCTGAATTCTGAATCCCCGTTAACATGAAACAGTTCCAAAAATCAGGGACGTCTTAAAGTATGGGTCAAAGTGGGCCAAGGCTCAGGGGCTCGGCCGCAGCGGGGGCCTCGTCTCGTTCTCAACTCAGCCTGAATAAGATCCAAATTCGAATCATTTCAATGGTCAAATGTTATTTCTGGTTGTATTGTCCTAGAAAATGGGAATTTCTGACGATTTGTCGCCTGTGATGACCACTGTCCACGTACAAGCCTATACCTCATTCAGTTTAAAAACTGCTGTCGGTCGATCCGGTTTGTGCGATTGTAAGTCATGCACATGTATTTGTTCCAGGTTGTTGTTTGTGCGAGTATTTGACAACATATTCTATATACTGTCTACTTTTAAGGGTTATAGGTGGGGCCTACATTTGTGTAGAGGCCCAGGGCCTACTTTTAAATAGGTGTCCAGGACCTCAAGAAGTCCTAAGACGTCCCTGCCAAAAATAATTACTGATTTCACACGAGACCTTTTTAAAGTTTGTGCATTTGAATTAAATTCACTAGGTCGCAAGAAGAAAGTACATGACCTAATGCCACTTTTCGTAGAACGAAAAACTGCTTTATGTAAATATTTTTGATAAGATAATTAAAAAGCTCGTTGAAATTAAAGTAAGAAAATAAAATTGCACTGTTTTTCTCTCCTATCATTTAATTACATTTTTTTGCTAAACAGTTTTTATAAATATTTTAAGGTAGTATTTTTGAACGTTTTATTTACTTGGACAATAATTCCATACTTCTTGAAAGCCGGAAATCTCAACATCTGGCGATGAGAGATTTATTTTCCCTACTCCAATTTCAATTTTCTCGCTACACACTAGATGGCAGCATGAGCGTGGCTTAGTAAACTTCATCCGTGAAACAAATGCTAGCACTCTTTTTTAAATTTTATTTTTCCTTTTATTTTATGTACTGTATCACACAAAAGTCTATGGACTCACCCACCCCCACCTTACAATTTATATTTTGTCGTTTTTTACATTATTTTAAATTATATTTGTTTTTTGATTCTTCAATTTTAAACAAAGTTTTTTGACGTTCCTATGATAACTAGGCCATTGCTCCTCAACCTTTTTATCGCTGCGGACCGGTCAACGTTTGATAATTTTACCGCGGCCCGCTGAGGGTGGGACACATTGATTGTTTATATTTTAGATTGTTTTCATCTAACAATCTTAATTTAGTTACATTTAAATATGCCTTCAGAATAAAATAGTTACACCCAAAATGAATAAAAGTGATTTAACGGGTAATATAAAGTGATTTCTGTGGAAAGTTGCTCAAATCCGAGAGAAACGCAACACTTTAAATAAAATTGCAATATAGTTTAATGTTCTTTAGGCGGCCCGGCACCATTTGATCCACGGACCGGGGATTGCGGAACACTGATTTAGGCAGTTGTCTGATTCCGATCCAATTTAAAAGTAGCCCCCCCATTTCTTTCTTTCTTTTTTTTCTTTTTTTGAAAAAAGAAAGGAAAAAAAGTAAATTAAAAATCAAATCAATCAAATCTTCTGCAGCCCACGTCTGAGTTGACAGTGATTTCCATGTTTCCGCCATGTTTTGGCATGATACTCTTGTTTTTGGTATCATTAATATTTCAAACTGACGAGCCCAAGAAAATAATGGTTTTAAGCCAACTGCTGCCTGTAGTTTAAACAAATCGTTGTGGAAGAAGGATGGGGGGTTCACCCACTCCCCCCCATTTTTTTAAAAATTTATAATATTTTGTTTTTAAATTAATAATTTAAGAGAAAATATTTTTTTTCTAGTATGAAATCGGTGGATTATTTTAATATTTTTTAACTAATCTATTTTGACGTTGCAGGAATTTAGTTTAAAGTTTGAAAAAAAAATAATACGGGGAAATATGTTCACTTTAGAAATGCATCACAGTCATTTTTGTTGGTAAACAGTTATATTTAATAAATTACATGCAAACTAAATGTTATGTATAATTTACTTAAGAGAAAATAATCAAATATTTATGTTGCATTACAGATGTACTGATAACTCTGCATAAAGAAATGTTTAAGTTAGTTTAAGTCTGTGCGTTTATACTTCTGTAAATTCTTTTTATCTGCTCTTTCTTGTAATAGATTATCTCCTGATCCATAATAATGCCAGTCACGACAATAATTTTCAATAGAAACATATTCCAAGATTAAAACTGTGTTTAGATTTTCGTATGCAGTACCAAATAATTTACCCATAATTTTTTCTGGAATTAATGTATTCAATTTTTTTTTTGTATTCCTATTTCTAAAGGTTCCTTCACAGGTTCACATTTGTGGAATAATTGTAAAATGTGTGACCTATTAAGGTGTACGAATTATCTTTTATTTTTCTGCCTTTGGGGTCGTTGTCTTTGATAGCTACGGGTGAATTTCTCTCCAGGATGCTATAACGACTTTTCTCTATTTCGACTCTTTTAATTGTCATCCCAATCGGTTCTTTATTGCATTTAAGGAACAGATTCAGGTACGCATTTTTGTTCGTAAATTATCAAGTGTTTGACGGAAATTGGAAAAATATAGTCCTAATGCAATAAATATAAATAATAAAAATAAAGTAAGGCAATTTGAATACAACTTTAAATAAACTTTGTGTTTCAGATATTAGCTCTTTGCTTTTTTGATTTATTTTTAATGTTGTTGGGTGTGAATTTGCGTTTATTTTTAAGGAAACGATTTTTAAAGATTTACAGTGATGTAGTTTAACATTTTAAATATATTTTGTAATTTAATTAGATAAATTTTTGAAGTCTGGTATCTTAAATAAATTTATAATACACGGAAAGGAAGGAATTTCATATGTTTCGTATTACACTGTGTTGTCTTTATTCTGCACTTAGATTTTCTATGAGAACAGCTTTTTGTTATTTGTTTGTGTGTTTGTTCAGGATGAGGTGCTAAAATATGTAATTTTTTGTATCAAATCGATTCGCGAAATCTGAGGTGATGTGCTTGTGTGTGTGTGTGTGTTTCTAAATTTTCTCACTGATTAAGGAACTCACTTGCATATAAAACGGAACTGAGTGAGTGTTACCACGCCATCATGACATTTCGCACACCTATACCAGTAAATTCAAACTCTTTGTCTATATCCTGTAGGATTCATTTTAGATCAGTAAGTTATGTACACATTAATAGCCCGACATACGCTACCCCGAACTCACTCTACCCCGAACTCACTCTACCCCGAACTCACTCTACCCCGAACTCACTCTACCCCGAACTCACTCTACCCCGAACTCACTCTACCCCGAACTCATGCGACCCCGAACTCATGCGACCCCGAACTCATGCGACCCCGAACTCACGCGACCCCGAACTCACGCGACCCCGAACTCACGCGACCCCGAACTCACGCGACCCCGAACTCACGCGACCCCGAACTCACGCGACCCCGAACTCACTCTACCCCGAACTCACGCTACCCCGAACTCACGCGACCCCGAACTCACGCGACCCCGTCGTTACACGATTTTGAAATCTCATCGATTCGTCTTTTGTTTGAGCGCTAACTTTAAACAAACTTTAAATGGTGTCCGCGAAAAAACATCGGTGCTAGTTTGATATCACGGGACGCGAGCCAAGTTATTGTTTATGTTCGCCAAGATGGGCGATAACATTACACTATGTTTTCCTTGATATTTTTGCAGTTTTAGAAATATTGCAAGTTTTCAGTGCTTTTTAATTGATATTCAGTATTAGTTATAACATATGTAATTATTTTATTAATAATATAAAAACACTATTATTATTATTTTTAATCTTAACATTCGCTATTTATAATTGTTTTTTTTATTTATAATTATTTTGTTATTTATTTATAATTACTGCACTATATATATATATATTTATATATATATATATATAGGAGTATTCTTAAGTATAATTTTATAACATTACAATACGATGATTATTCTCTTTTATAATTACTATTAAATTATATATAATTGTTATATATAATAATTATTATTAAATCATACTGTATGAATATTATATATTATTACTATTAAATTATAAGATTATTGCACACTGCATAATATTATTAGTACATGTTACTTTTTATTGTATTATATTGTTATTCATTTTTTATTGATTGATCTTGGTTATTCTCAATCTCTTTCTATATTCTTCTGTTGAAATATATTTCAAAACAATCTCTTAAAATTATCTTCATGACGTTTTGATACTGCTAAGCTGCTATCTTGAATTTCATTCCAGTGACAACAGGTGGTATTTGGCGTGATTCCTTTTTCGCGTCAAGCAGCGCTTGGCGCCTTGTTCCGTGATACAAACTAGTTCCAAAACATCACTGAAACACTGTTTTTCCATCACTGACACTCAGGCGGAATCAGTGCCAGAGCCCGATAAAATTGGTAATGTGAGTGAAGAAGTTGTCAATCTGGCCTGGTAAATAAATTTAAAATTAGATAGGGATGACGTTCAAGAACTACAGGTTTCCTACGATTAGTAAGAGCTGGCAATTAATGAGTTCATATGACTGCATGAGTAAGAACAAGACATTGAAGTACTTGAGTCTTGTGATATTTCGCGGCCCGGGGGTATCCTCTCTTCATCTACGCGACCTAGATTTGTAGGAGTAAATGATTGATCACTCAAATTCTCCATAATAAATCTAATTTATTATTGTCTAAATATATATTGATCAACGCAACACAAGTCTTACTAGAGGAATATAATCAGGAGTGATAATACGTAATAATAAATTCTAAGTAAATAGCGCCTGGAATCCTACTCACTATCTTGATGAGAATCTGTCCTAAGAATTTTTATCCGCCTTATAGATTTCTTAACACAGTAAAGTCCATTCTATAATTACACTTGTATAATTAATAGCTTACTAGTATCTCAAGACCATCAGCACCTCAGCTTTCGATTTCTTCCTCTATTCTATTCTTCTAAATATCCATCTACTAGTATTCTTCCATTCAATTACTATCCGACTTCTATTCAACTTCTATCTTACTAACTCGCGAATGCAAAAGCTCCCTTATATATCTATTCACTAATCTGCATATCGCGGTTTCTTCTTGAGAGGGTTGGTTTGAAATAATGCGATTCTGGCTCCAAAGATTCCCCAAAAGGAATAGTGAGAAGGCGCGATAAGGCCCTGTGGCAGTCTTTAAACCCCAGTTCAATCAGAAGATCGAATGATGGTTGGAGATTTGACAGAAGGTGTCAGATTAGACGAAAAAGGGTTGCAAATTTTAGAAAATATAGACTCCAACGAAAAACGTATTTTTTCAACAATGCTCGGAATAAAAAAAATATTACCATGCTAGAAGAAAATTTTGCTCGTGGAAAAAAAATCTTTGTAACGGCAAACTATTTCGGTGAGCGATTTTTTTTGTGTGTGTGTGTGTGTTGTATAAGATTTTATTAAATATTTTATTTTTATAAATTATTTTCTATCGTCTCCGTCCCCTAAAAATAACTTATATGTATTTTTATGTGAAATATACCCCGACTTACGCAGTTAGCACTTAATCTCACCGACCGCGTTAAGTTTGGTGTATTGTTGTATATTGTGCAAGACTTGTAACTACAAACTATGATAAATTAATAAAATTCGGCAAACTATTGCTGAGTGAGATTTCAAATGTCTGTTAATATTTTCGGGTTATTTAATGTTACCATCTCCGGCGTGTTTCAAAATAAATTAGTTCTGTCCTCTCCTGTACGACGTGCGAGTTCTACAACAAGTTTGCATTGTTTGCTCCAGCTCGACACACGAATATAAAGTACTGAAGAAAAACTTTTTTTAATTGTCACTACATTGCTTATTTTTAAGACATACTTTCAAACTTTTGGAATTTAAAAAACTCTAAAGCAGGGGTGCACTCAGTTTTTTTCTCTCGCCGGGCTGCATGTAAAGGGTGTTTTTTTAGAGGTATAGAACTTTAAATTGCAATAAAACAACGATGTATTATTCGATTTACATGAATTTTTTTCATTCGAAAGATAATCTTGTGGCATTACATTTTAAATATTATTTCTGGCATTGGACTGCCACGGCTGGCTCGGATATAGTCCAATCTGGACGTCCAATTTTCGATGACTTTTCCCAACATTTGTGGCCGTATATCGGCAATAACACGGCGAATGTTGTCTTCCAAATGGTCAAGCGTTTGTGGCTTATCCGCATAGACCAGTGACTTAACATAGCCCCACAGAAAATAGTCTAGCGGTGTTAAATCACAAGATCTTGGAGGCCAATTCACAGGTCCAAAACGTGAAATTAGGCGGTCACCAAACGTGTCTTTCAATAAATCGATTGTGGCACGAGCTGTGTGACATGTTGCGCCGTCTTGTTGGAACCACAGCTCCTGGACAAAATGATTGTTTAATTCAGGAATGAAAAAGTTAGTAATCATGGCTCTATACCGATCACCATTGACTGTAACGTTGTGGCCTTCATCGTTTTTGAAGAAGTACGGACCAATGATTCCACCAGCCCATAAAGCGCACCAAACAGTCAGTTTTTGTGGATGTAACGGTGTTTCGACATACACTTGTGGATTAGCTTCACTCCAAATGCGGCAGTTTTGTTTGTTGACGTAGCCATTCAACCAGAAGTGCGCTTCATCGCTAAACAAAATTCGCTTATGAAAATCGGGAACAACGTCAATCTCGTTTTGGGCCCATTCGACGAATCTACGCCTTGCTTGATGATCGTTTTGATGAATTGCCAAACCAAACTGAGAATAAATCACTTGACAGCTGTTAAATCGGTCGCCATCTTGGAAAGTAATGCCAACTTAAACTTCCATACCTGGAAATAAAACACTTTTTATATGGCAGATATTTCACTCAGGTTGCAATATGAGGATTAAGGGGGAAAACATGATAAGACCAAGGCAATATTGGACACTTAAAACATGGAAATTTGATCAAAATATCAAAACTCATTTTTGGCTTTTAATACTATATTAATCTCTATGAAACTCAGAAAAAAAATTCGGTTCCTTTCCATTCATAATCAAGCTCCTAGTTTACATTCTACTGCTATACAAATAAAGCTACCATGCTGTTTGATGGTGTGATTTTTTTTCTTCTTTCGAAAAGTCTCGTATTTTTATTTCAAATATTAATTTACCAAGAGCAGAATGACAGAAAATAGGAGTTTTGACTGAATTCCATATTGAAATCAGTATTATTTATAATTAAAACCAAGTTTTACCTGTAAAATAATCACTACTCCAGTTCATTCTACTTCAATGCTACTTCATTGTTATTTGTTATTACTAACCATTATTACAGTTATAAATAGAAGGAAAAAAATCTTGTGCAATTCGTACCCTTACGACATCGAAAGCAAAATTGGTGGATCTGATTGCTTGATTGGTGGAAATTTCCTCTACATTTTTAATACACTGTTCTTAAATAAGTGAATTTTTTACTCTAATGAGCTATGAGAGGGCCACTCAAAAAAGCCCAGAGGGTGGCTGGTTGAATATTGCTGCTCTAAAGCACGGTTTAATATAAACAGATTTATATGCTATAACCCCAAAACTCTTAATCAGTATTAAGGGATTTTTAAATTTGACATTGTGTTCTTTCTTGATTATGTAATTAATTTTGAATAAAATTGTTTCATTTGTCTCTACTGTAGATTTGAGATGGACTTTACATCCCGATACACATTTCTGAATATTTTCATGTACGGTTTCGTTACTTCTTTGTCTGCCTACGGCGTGGGTCAGATGCAAGTTCAACGAATGCTTACCGTAAGCTCCGTGAAGAAAGCCCGATTGTAAGTAAAACCTCAGTAAGTTCCTTCGATTTGTAAGTAATATCTTTACACAAATAATTTAGATGTAGAAAAGTATGCGAACTTAAGGAAACAAAATTTATAGTAAATCTTAAATAGTATTGGTGTTAATTTTCCTCCCATAAAGCAAACTTCCCATTTTAAAATTGTTTTAATTAATTTCACTTGTAGTTTAAATTTATTTACTTTCTTTTAATCTAAATTTTTTGTTTCATTCAAATTCACTACATTTGAAAAATAAATGTCATTGCTTTTATTTGGAAATTGTTTGTTCTTTGTAATTGGAGCTCTTAATTTCTTGTAGCATTTTTAAATTTTTTTAAATTATTACTTTAAAATAAATTAATGTCTCGATAAATGTTTATTTTAGGAAATGTTTACAACTATCCCACAATTAAACTTGTATAATATTTCTATTTTATATTTTTCTTTCAATTAATTCGTATGGCTTTTAAAATCAGAATAATTTATTGAATAATATTTAGGTTTTTATAATATTTGATAATTAAGATATGTTTTAAGATGCTTTTGAATGAAAAAGATGTTTTATTTTAAAGGTCAGCTGAAACGATAGATTATAATTGATTCCAATCACAACTGGGTAACCGCTGAAAGTAGATTCATATTCTTTAAGTAGATCAATATTTAATAGTTGTAGAAAAATATAACTTTTATGGTACATGAAAAAAAAAACACATTCGAATTTGATTTAACAAAACAAATAATTTATAAATAATTTATAGCTGCTGATAACGTATTACTATAGGGCCTATATTTCTGAAAGTCGGTTGTTTTTACTTATAATCCAATTAAAAAACGGTTAAATACATTGCTGTATTTCTTACATGAGTAAAGTGAACAAGCATATTCAAAATAACTTTATAAGCAAGATTATTTTTTATGCGAAATTTCTTTCAAAAATCAAAAATAGGTGCATCTATTTTTTTGCTCTTGTAATTCTTAAATTTTTATTTTATACACCGTAACAATATGTACATATATATACTTTCTATTTCAGCGCTCTTTTTTCGAGCATACCTGTAATATCCCTCTTTCACGTAGTCAATGTATTTGTCGGCCTGGTGGTGTACGCCAATTTCTTCGATTGTGACCCTCTAACTTCTGGAGAAAAGGCTATAACGAAACCAGACCAAGTAAGAAAAATGAATGATATACACATCAAGAAATTTAATCTTTTTTTATAAATATAGTTTCACACTAATCGTGAAAATGTTTTAAAAGAAATATGTAACGATTGAGAAAATGTATTTGTGTGATATGGGAAATAATCACAACTGCATTTGGATTCAACACTATTCAATGTCAATTCATCTGGAATCTGTTGCGACTGCTGTTACTTATGCCACCTGATCGGCAGTAACATCATATCAAGGCCCACGAAATTTATAGTGACAATGGGCTAAACTTTTACGAAATCGAAACTATCCCGAATCTCAGTGAAAAATGCATAAAAGCAAATATTTTTAGGTGTGTTTGAAAGAAAGATTAATATAATATCAAAATAAAAGCCAAAAAACGAGTTTAAATATTTTAATTAATTTTGCTATGCCCAATATTGTTTTAGTCTTATAGTATATTTTTTCCACTACCCTCACGTTGCGGCCCGCGTGAAATAGTTGTCAAACGAATGAGGCCCGCTTAAAATACATATGATGTGTATGTGGCCCTGCGAGAAAAAAAAGTTGAGAACCTCGGTGCTAGATACTAGTTCAGAAAAAACATCATGTAAAATGCGGTATACCAACGATGTACCATCTGTAAAAAAAAAAAAAAAGGTTCCTGAGCTGCTTTTGGCAGTAGCAAAATAGTTGGAAGAAGTGTATGGGGGAATGATTTTCAAGGAAATTATTTTGAAAGAAACGAATGCAAGATTTTTGTATGTTAATGAAGTAGTATTTCTTCAATACGTTCCGAAGAAATTTTATGAGAAATAAAATATATGTAATGTAAAGCGATATATTGAGTCTAATCCTATTCAAAACCTTATTTTATTGGAAGTTTTTACCCTTTTTATGTTCGATTTCCAACAATGGGACTTGGTAAAGTCTATTTTAATAAAAAATAACTCAATATAACATATTATTAAATGTTTTGATTCGTTTTAGCTTATTTACCTAACGTAAAACCCGGCGTATCTCGTGCACTTTTAACACAAAAAGAAAGGTTGTAATTTACGGGTGCGCGTTATACGCTGGGTAAAAAAATGATGCTTCCAAAAGACGCATATAAAGAAATGAGCATGAAGAACTGGACTTCAACATAGATCGGAAGACTGTTCCTTTTAAAATAAATGATGTATACAATGAACTAAAAGGTTGTAGCTCAAGTAGTACATTACTTTTTCAAAATTGTGAGATAATACATTGAATGAAGGGCTTTAAAACATGATAGCATTGCTCACGTATATTTCAAGCTTCTTCATAAAAAAGAGGGTACGCGTTATACGGCAAATATACCTTAACATAAAAAAATGTAACTTTAAAGTATGGGAGCGCGTTGTACGCCGAACTTTACGGTACTTCTTTCAAAGTTTCAGCATTTATTCGAATAGTGGTCCCCATGGGCGTAGCGCGGGTGGTGCAGAGTGGGTCATGGTCCCGGGTGGCATACGAAAAGGGGCGGCGGCAAGCACCGCGGTATTTGAACTCAAAAAATATTTCTAACTCCAAATCGCGCCCGAGTGGCCAAACTGACGGAAACGAGCGAAAGCTTTAATACACGCACAGATGCAGGAAGTTTATTACG
Source organism: Trichonephila clavipes (assembly GCA_019973935.1). Lineage (NCBI taxonomy): Eukaryota > Metazoa > Arthropoda > Arachnida > Araneae > Nephilidae > Trichonephila > Trichonephila clavipes. The sequence goes on along the minus strand of BMAU01015380.1, from coordinate 91,469 downwards.
CGCACAAGTTTGTATGTTATATAGGCTTCTGGCAACCGGTAATGTGTGAAGTCAATGATGCTCAAAATTATTTGCAAACAGAGGGACTAAATATCCATCAATGTGCTCTAAAAATACGTGCTTTACAGACCGTATTAGAAGCAAAACGAGACGAATTCGTGGATGTTTTGATATATGCTAAAAGTTTGCGAAGAGCTTGAAATTTTTTTTGAACCCCCGAAGACGAATCAGGAAGGAGCATATATTTGGCGACGGAAGTAACGGTGTTCAGTTATGGTACGAAGATGGCTTGAGGTGAACAATGTTTTCTTCAATAGACAGAGTAACTGCTGAAACTCGAGAAAGATTCCAACAGTTGCGGAATCTAGCGCAAAAATATTGGTTTAAGGCTTGAAGTGATATTGAGCATGGACGAACATAACTTAGATCAGGCTCCTCAAGACAGTAATAAAGAAGAGTTCCAACTTGAGCACGCTTTTCTACAAGCTTTCGTAATTGCAACAGACCCGGGCTGTAAAAAAGAGCTCATTAGGTCCGGCTCTCTGTGTTTATTAAAATATATTATTCAGTCCAAACTTGAAAATGGCTAATGAAACGTTTTCATAATGTTGAGAACTTTTTTAACATCTGCCATCAGTAATGCCAGTGGCGAGAGAAGCTTCTCCAGGCTAAAATTAATCAAACATTATATCAGATTGACTATGTCCCCGTTACGGTAACCAATTTAGCTATTCTAGCAATTGAATATGACATGCATATTGATATTGACAATTGTATAAAAGATTTGGCTGTGAAAAAACACAAAAAGAGCATTTTTAATCAATAAAAAAATATATTTAAAGCTCATTTTTTTACTTTTACTAATTTTCTTGACTAATAATTAAAATAGAGGCGACAAATTTCCGGTCGACCCCAGGCGGCAAAAGCCCTCGCAACACCACTGGTGGAACCTTATTCAAAGAAATAAAGTATGAATTTGCTTACAGCTAATTTGTGTTAATATGTTGCGTGTTTCAATGCCTATTTCTAATACTAATGCAATATTTTGTTCTACTAGAGGTTGCTATGCTATTTATAACAAGAGTGAGATGTTCTTCTAAAAATAAACATTAATTTAAGTTGAATTAGTTAATAAGTTGGACATTCTACAAACTTCTAGAACTAAACCCAGTGGCACAATAGCCCATGAGGACCAAATCCTACTCTGCCCAATTTAGTTTTCGTGACCTTGGGCGCCGAGGTGCATGAGCAGATGTTCAGGTCAGATGGTCAATGTGACGCGAAATCCCCGGTGCTTAGTTCCCAAGCAAGCTTGGTACTCAATTATAGACCCACTGCAGGGATGACCTTGCCCAGCGAAGGATTTAAACCCCGAACCTGTGGCGTGGATGCGCTGCACGCTACCATTCAGCCACTGAGCTTCATTGGAAACACTATTTACGTAAAAAAGTAAGAAATTTCCATAAACCCGCAAAACTTTTTCTTTCAATTCTTCGAACCACTTAGAATATACTACGTTTTTTGATGAAAAGTGTTCCTTTTGCTAGCTTGATGTGAAAATTAGGATTTAGTAAGATACCATATATGAGACTGTTTTCGTCTTTTGGCTGTGGTGGCCGTGGTAGCCTAGTCGTCAATGTAACGGATTCATAGTCGGCGTGTCATGAGTTCGAACCTAGTACCTCTGAAGACCCGTCGTGCGAAGGGAGGCGATGCACGCTAAATATGCCGAGGCTCAAACGTCCTCCCATTGGTGTAGTGTAGAAGTTGGGAGTACACGCTCAGGTATCGTCCTCGTCTCTTGACCATGGTTCAAAATGACGAGGTCCGTCACCAAAAGTCCTTGAGTAGCTGAATAGTGCGACGTTAATATTAATTTTCTGTCCCTTGGCTGTTTTTTGATGGTTATTGGCGATGGTGCTCATCGCCTATAGCCTTTGTATTGATTCTAAGCGCGATATTAATGAATATTTAACCTACATTATGTAAGCAGGTAAATTTATGTAATAGAATTTTCTAGAATAAATAGAAAAGGAACAATTGTTTTTCTTCAACATTACGTGTTCATAGTACTTTATGAAAGAAATACTCTTTCTATTGTTAGTCATGTTTTTGCCCTTGCGTGGCAAAGAGCAATTGAGGATGAATATAGGAACAAGGAGATAAAGAATGTTAATTGAACACTCACAAAATAAAAAAAAAATGACCGTAACATGGTGATAAACGAAAGACTCCGTCAGTTTAACATCGTAGAATTATTTTATATTATCAATAAAATTGTTTTCTTAAAAATCACGCAAAATAATTTGTTGGAGTCTACAAAAGTAATGATCAGGGTGTTTTTTTATTTAAAATCTAAATTTGGCCTTCGAACAGTCACGGGATTAAAGACAAGTACGGAAATTTACAGCTCCTGTAATGACATATATACTTTAAAAACACATTGGAAAAAGCCGCATAAGAATTAATGTTAAGGAATAATTAAAAATGTTTAAGATATTTTCAAATACATCCGTCAACTTTAAATCTCCAAGACATAACAATGCAGAAAATTTCCCCGAGGTGGTTGTTTGATGAATCAGTATGTTGCATTTAAAATATTGAGAAAAGTGTTAGAAAGAAACGATAGTGATATGGTGTGGATTGCATTAAATTTTAAATTCATATGAAATCTCTTGTTGTGAGTATGCTTTGATAAATCTAGATTTCCACTCTTCTGGAACTGCTAATGCCGAGTGCGGATTTAGGAGATTGACGTGGGGAGCTTAGGTGTCGTCCTTGTCACTAGAAAATGATTGAAATCTGAAATTTTTTGTTATTAAACATTCCTGTTGATTTTAAAGCAATGTTAATTCAAGCCAACTCTGGTTAGACTCCCCTGGAGGCTGGTTTAGCAATTCCCTAAATTCTTGTTGAGTAATTTTGGTTTTACTTGGATGAAGAAAAAGTTTGAGCTAGTTTTTTTTTAAAAAAAAAACATCTGAAGGAGTGATAAGGACTGTCATATTCTTAGAATTTATCAGAAACTAAATCATTAAATAATAAGGAAACTTTAAATTCAAAGATCTGAATGTTAAAGATTACAAGATCCATGAAAAATGATTACTTGTCCAATTTTAATGTGACGTTTTTAACAAAAACTAATACCGAACCTAATTTCTTCCGCATGAATTTTGGTACCGAACGTGAAATTAGTATGCCATCTCACAAATAATTTTTTTTATATAAATAATTCCTAAAATTTTGGAGGAAATGGTCGGTTAAAGTGAATATTATGAATTAACTGTCCAAAATCGTCTAGAAGAATAGCGAGGATGTTATATGTATTAAATGCATTTGCATTTGGTGGCGACATTATAGACTTCGTCACCTTCTGAAATTTATCTCCGATAATTCTTTGTGGATATATTTATTGCGAGTTTTAAATAAATATAATCGTAAGGCAAAATGAATGATTAATTCGTATTTCTTTTTTCTCGTATCTTTCCTTAACAATATATGTAAGCTTATACATCAGTGAGATTTCAATGATTGTTTCTTTTTCAGCTGTTGCCTTATTTCTCACTGACGTCCCTCCGCCATCTTCCGGGTATGCCGGGGCTGTGCATCTGCGGCATCCTCAGCGCCGCTCTCAGCACTCTGTCCTCCCTCATGAACTCCTTGACCACTGTAACTGTGGAGGACTTCATGCGCCCCATTTGGAAGTTGAGCGACAGAAAGAATGCAGTTGCAGCTAAATTTATCAGTCAGTCAGAGCTTATTGTTTATTATTAATGTTATTACCTAAATGTTACAAATTGATGGGTCTATAAAAATATTTGCAGTATAAATGATGTGCGATAATTTTAGGCTGAAATACATAATTTTCTTAAAAGTTTAAGAAAATTTCTTCAGGAGCAAGAAATGAAACTACCAACGTGCGAGAGTAAGCATTGTAGAGAACAATTAATATTATTTTAGAAACAAACTCTCCAAGGGAAAATTTATATTTGTGAATTAAAAGAGGTACGAATACACAATGTGTTGTTAAAAAATCGAAAATATTAATTCTTGCTCAGTTCAATCTAATCAAAGTATTTTTTTCATCAGTACTGAAAACAGCAAGCACCAATCAACATCAAAGTCGAAAAGCCACTTTAAGACGGTTTACAAAATTTCAGCATCAGTTGTAAGATACCTAACTTCCAGGTGCAAGTTTAATGATTAAAAAGAATGGAAATTGTTTGGTGCGAGGTCTGGTCCGTGGGGAGGGCGCTCTTATGTTCCAGTTTTGAACTTTGCTCGTTCTGCGTTTTTATTATTATTCTTTTACTTTTATCAAACTTCTTGCATAAAAAACATGCCTATTTTACATTAAACTAGGTAAGTACTCTTTCATCAGTTGCTGATGAGTTTAGTTGTAAGGAAGTTTTTTGTACACCTTAATATACTTTGTAAGGGCGAGCCTATAAAGAAAAGTCTTCTATTAACTCTCACAGGAAACACACTATACTTGAAATCAAGCTTAATTGAGACTCAACGCGTATGAAAGCGGCTTAAACGGTGCATTCCTAAGCATAATTCTGTTGTGCGTTAATTGTTAAATGAAACATTTAAAATTATTATTTATGTATACTTATGATCTGTAAAAACGTGTGAATCCTCTATTACATTTCTAACATTTTCCCTTAATTGTATTTCCTTACTAGAAAGCGTTGAAGATTGTTGTCAATGTAGTCTGCTTTTAATGTCCAATCAAATGAAATAAATATTTCTCTTTATTTTTCACAGCTCTTTTTTATGGGATTCTAAGTTTGTTCCTGACGTACATTGTATCCAGTTTCGGAAATGTTCTGCAGGCATCCACCATCGTGTATGGTCTTGTTGCGGGTCCAACGCTTGGCGTGTTTTTATTGGGAGTTTTGACAGCAAGAACGAATGAAAAGGTTGGCTTGTGCATTCAAATGACGCTGTTAATTTTGTAAAAGTTGAGCAATAAAGCAGTTTGTCTTGTATATTATAAAATGTTTCATTATTTAAAAATTTATTTGTATCTATATACAATCTGAGCCTACTACGGATTTCCTTATGATGCTTAAGAAAACAAGTTTGGTATAAGTTTCCTATCTATTCCTTATATGTTTATTCAATTGGTAGTTCTGGTCACAAATGTCTTACACAATGTGTTTTATAGGGTGCAGTGATTGGCCTTATAGTATCATTGATACTGACCGCTTGGATAAGTTTTGGAAGCGCCTCCACAAATATTGCTCATTCCAAACTACCCGTGTCTGTTGCAGGTTGCTCAAGCAACAATATGACCGTTACATCTACCATTTCTCCCATGACAACAACTTTAGATCCTGAGATGGGAGATCACCTACCAGAGTAAGTTGTGATAGTATAATACTATTTTGACAGACCCTCAACCAGGATATCAGTTGGTCATTGCGGTCTCTGTTATGTTAAATTATGCCACAATGATTTCAATAGCATTGTTTTCCCCCCAAATTTAATTTTAACTTTTGATGATAAATTGCACTATTTTCACAAAATACATTAACATCCATTGTATGACGAATAATATGTGTGATATAAGGATAAGTTCTTACATCGATAATTCATTTCAGGCACATTTTCCCGCTCTTTAAAGTCTCCTACATGTGGTTCTCCCCTATCGGCACACTGACCACTATAATTGTTGGGTATTTGACTAGTTACATTTGCAGTGAGTATATTTCTGTGCACATTTTATCTGTTTACATTGCATGAAATAATAAAAGCAATTTTTTTAGAAGTTGATTCTTAGAGATCATCTTGCAAGAGATTTACTGATGTTCCAATATAAAATAAACAATCATATAGTAAAACTTATTTTTGAACGTTTTATTTACCATGTAATAAATTTAATAGTAAATGTGTATGGATTTATTTATTATTTACACGCCCATGAATCTTGAGTAATCTTGTAGTTGATTCTTTTTATTGCGTTTTTTTTAACGTTATTTCTATTTCGGGTGCGTGAAATGGCGGAAGTGTCTTCTGCTGGTTAAATCATAAAATGAAGAACTAAATACATACAACAAACAATTTTATCGACATACTATAAAAAACTCGTTTTATGCGGGGGAGAGGGACCGCATAAAGTCCATGACATATATTTTAAGTCACACTTAAAAATATGTGAATTATTTACGAAATTTATGAGAAAATACTTAATATAACTAATTAATTTAATACTTAATTAAAATTTATTAAAATAAAAAATTAAATTCCACGTGGAAACACTTTAAAAACATTTACTTTCTCATTGTATGCATGGATGAAATTCTCAAATTGTTCATACATAATTTACTACTATTCATATCGTAATCCAAAGCGCGCATCTTCCAGTGAGGAATTAGTTCGAAATCGCTTTCGTCACTGGAACATACAATTTCAATTGACTTTTTTGGCACGACGAAGTAAGTGACAAGTTTTTGAAATGAGGTTGGTTTCTTCTGTCGCTTGTGAACGTCACGATACCCTGATATGCATGATCGAAGCTCTTTTCGAAATATCAAACTCCTTTCGGAATTGGTATCTATTTTAGGAAAATGCTTTTCCCATTTGTTGGAAAGCTGAATCCAGCATATATTGTATCCGCTCTCAAAGAATACGGTTCTTCTTTTCCGGCTTCATAATCTATCAAATATTGATAATGTCACTGTCATTGAAAGTTTCGCCTTCAATCCAGTGCATGCGGCTAGTATGTTGCGAGAACGCAATGGAGTGTGCATTGCGGAAGGACTATTTATTACCAATTAACAGAGTGTCTTGAAGTGTATGTACGTAAATTGATGGAAAACATTTTAGTGGCGCCAAAACCGTTGTATTTCATACACCGCATAAAAAAAGGGTACAAAACTGAAATCGCACAAAAAAGGACCGCACAAAAACATGTTCTACTGTACAGTATATCTTGAACTTAAAATACTAGAAGCAACAGATAACTCATTTGCGAGTTGAGTATAAATGTCATGCCCCGATTCCGCTTTGCAATTAAAGTCGAAGCTAGCTATCATCTTGGGATACTTTTTCGATCTCCGAGACCTGGTGTCATAATTTGGAAACTATATTTCAGAATATATTGTTACCTATGGGAATGGTTGGCCTCCAATCTCCCAACTGCTCTCCATCGTAATATCTCATTCAGATGTTGTCTTGGTGCCATACTTTGTAAGAGTTTCAAAAATAATCATGAAACTTAAGAAATAAGAAGAAAATTAAAACTGCCTAAAGTAGCATTGGAAGTGTTTGTTTGATGAATTTTCTTAATTTGCATCAATAAGAGAAACCAAATTTGATTAAGCACTTTCCGCGAGAAATCCTCGAAAAAGTTTGTTTCTTTTCTATCCTTTGCATATACTAATTTTACTTCTTACATGCGGTTAAAATCCTTATTTTATTGGAAATTAAATTTCTGTTTACAGAAATTTAGCATTTAATTAAAAAAAAAATCCTTTCTACAATTTTGAAGAGGTAAGAATAGTGTAATTTAAAAGAAATAGTAAATTATTATTCAGTAGAAATTATTTTTGGCATTCATTGCTTTTATTATCAAATCACAGCTTATTTCTCATTTTGTAGATAAATGCACAGATAACTTCGATCAAATATAAAACAAACTGTGATTTATTGCAAAATCTCTGCATATGTATTTATCTCGTGCCATATTTTTGTACTGCTTTGTAAATTTTAAAGGTAAATAATTGGATATCGAACTTTTATCTAAGCTTTTTCTGATGCTATAAAAAAAAAAAAGGAATTCAATATTTATCAGGCAAAATTATTAAAATATTTTTATCTTATTTAAAAATCCTCAAAAAGAGCATTTATGAGTTTTAAAAAAAATGTTGCTTTTGATTCATGTTTTTTGAGTTTTTAAATTGTTGATGGTAAAGTTTGTAGCTCTTTAAAAAAATCTGTAAATGTCCTCTGTATCGTATATGAAAGTAGAATTTACTTAAATATTGCTTAACCCATTCTTTCATTTTATCCAATTAAAAATTAATTATTCTGCTTATTCACAAAAAATATCATCTGGGCATTTTTAGACTTCATTCGCTGCAAATCTGAACAAATCGCATTGCATTGGACGATAGAAATGTCTTCAGGCACATCTCACAATTCAATTGCTTACTTCTGTCTTCCTTAGAAGACCCTAACTACTGATACGCAGAAGCTTAAGAGCTGCAAGTAAAGAAACGTTTTGTTTATTTTCAGGTAAACCTACTGATCTGGAAGGACATCTGTTAAACCCAATTGCAAGAAAATTTCTTTTGGCTAAAGACAATAAAAAATGCGACATTCAAGTAAGTTTTTATACATATAAATTCTTTAATCCAACTATTTCTTTTTGTATTTATGGAAGATTATAAATTCAAGTGTTAAGTTGGTAAATATCGTCTGGTGTATCAATGCCATTTACGTACGTTAACTTCTTTACTTGTTACATAGTCTTTAGTCCACACAATAAATTAGTAGAAATGCCTTCCATATGTATGCTCACTTATACACAAAGAACACTGAATGTATTTACCAGGACTTCGAACTGTAACTGTTTTTGTTCCGGTTTTCGCTCCGGTTCAACAAATATATATATATATATATATATATATATATAACAAATATATATATATATATATATATATATAATCTATCAATTCAGTTCAGGATTTTGTTCCGCCAAAAATAATTGTTTTCCGTACAGTTCCGGATGAATAATTTTATTTTGTGTATGTTCTTATTTGTACTAGAAGTACAATTCTATCATAAACAAAAATGAATTCTATCAAAATTTAGAAGATTTTATTCTTTTTTTAATTGGTACACAATGTGAATTGATACAAGTAACCAGCATGTACGATAGGAGTGGTGAACAGAGAACGGAGTTATCTGGCCTTGGTAAACTGGCCTTGTTATCAATTTTTAAAATCTCATTTGACGACCAGGTTCATGATTCTGGTTTATCTATCAAAATAATCCGTGGGTGATCGCATGCTGAGAAGCGAAAAATAATTTAGACTCATATTTTTCTTGATAAATAATTTATACTTCTAGTTCATTCAACTGAATGAAATCTGCCTTCTACAAGTAGTTTCATGCGAAAGTGAAACAGAAAAACACTAGTGAACATCAAAACAGGAAATGTCTAAGCAATGCACATGCAATGATGATAATTAAATGGTTGATGTTAAATTAGAAAGTACTGATAAGTTGATTACAGTAACAAAAGGTTAGAAGATAAGTCCAACCGAAATTAACTGAGTTCCGGTTTTCGTTCCAACCAAAATGGCATTTTCAGTTTTTTTTTTGTTCAGTTCTGGTTCGAAGCCCCGGTATTTACTTTAAAAGGAAATGGAATGTTTTAGAGGAAAAAAAGCTATAAGAAAATTTTGTTTTTTTATATTGAAATTTTTTTTAAAGAATAAATTGGTTTGTGTTACCATCATTTGTGAGTTATCTTTTTTGCTTTTTACATGAAAAGCAGCAAAAAAAAAAAAGGTCTACGATTATTTCCTTAGACTAATACTTTTTTGAATAAAGTCAAGATGGGAAAATTTGCCGGAACAGAATTCTAGCAAAAATTAAAAATCCTACATATCATAAAATAAATAAATCTTCTTAAAAAAGACAGGAAAGCTATTTACAGCAAAAAAAATTAGGATAAGGATAAAATTTTCATCGAACGAATTGCAATATTTTGAACAGAACTAAATAGGGTTCAATGTCAGAGATCTTCAATAATTGAATCGAAATGTTACCGCAATGTGTAAACATAAATTCAGGGATTTCCCCCATGTTTTTTTGTTTGGTAATCTCCTAAGCTAGGATCACTAATTAGTAGCCACTAATTTATGAGTGATAATGGTCATGAATTCGTGTCCGGGGTCTTATGAGTTCGATCCTGGTGCCACTGAAGAGCCGCCGTGTAGAGGGGCTGATGCACATTAAATCCTTCAAAGCCCAAAATTCTCCCTTTAGTGTGGAAGCTTGGAGAGGGGGGATCAAGCTCAGATGTCATTTATTCCCCTTACTTGATTGTGATTCAAAATTACAAAGTTATTTCCCGTAGCTATTGTCTTACTTCTGACTTCGACGTAAATAATCAATGATCATGGTTCAAAACCACGTAGTCCGTCTCCAATAGCTCTCGTGTTGCTTTATAGAAATACCTTAATAAGCACTCACTTATAATTTTATCTACTAGTGTGTAGTAAATATTTTTTAAATGCAGTACAAAAATTTCTTGAGCAGTAAATAGCATACCAATTAGTGTTAGGTTTTCATTTCAGTCACTATTCTTTTTTTTGGCCCGCTTTTGTGGATTGTGTTATCTTATTGAAGTAGAGAAATATTTTATTAGGATTTATTTTGAATAGCATTCGTATACTTTGACAAAAAGTTTGATCAATTTTATGTCAAAACAGTTTCCATCGAAATCTTATTTTACGAATTCGCAATTCTTTTAACATGAAATAATTTTAACTGTGTAGCAAATGTAAAAAGAATAAGAAAGCATTCTCTTTTGGTTTTAGGAATCCAATGTTGTGCATTTTAGAAATACAAATTGATTATTTCACCTTTCAGCTCACGGATTACTGTATATCAACTGAGAACCACAAAGATAACCAAAAAGAACACACCAATGGGCTTTTGCTGCAACACGAAGAAGTTAAACTCAACAGATGAGGCTGAACAGTTGGGTCATCCTCAAAATGGTATCTACTTCGAGTCTCCAGCAAATAATCTCTCCATTTGCTGAAATGGAGATTCTGCGGTGGATCCTCCTCCTGTGGCGTCCAGATGTCCGTGACATCATCGATCTACAGAAGACATCAATACTCATCCGAAAACTAGATTTTTAATATTTGTCGAGCTGTTTATTATACCGGTATCAATGTTTTGATTTTTATTCTTGTTAACAAAATTGTTCCTCGCGAATATGGTCAGTCCGAGATCTCGCAGGATTTCTTTGATCTTTCTGTAGAATATATATACTATGTAAAGTGTTTTATTCATGGAATATTTTTATACTGGCTTACACATTCTACGAATGGTTATTTTTCTGTAACACAGGTTCAAAGATTAAGAATTGTTTTATTGGAAAATTAGTTTCAAAATAAAAGAAATGGCTATTTGGTAATGTAGTGTCTTGCCAATTTATTTACTAAACACTTCATCATATGCTCCCAGTTTTGATAGATCTGGTTTATTATAAATTTATTAAAGTTTGTATATTTCCATTATATAGCCACGTAATAGTTGCTAATATCATACATAAAAAATATCTTTGATATATACTTTAAGAAACAGTAACTTTCTATGAGTTATGCGATTCTAATAAAATTTCATCAACAAAAAACCACGTTATGATTTACTGCAAATTTTTTCATGCAATGGTTTTTTTTTTTTTTTTGAATCACTGTATTCAAAAAAAAAAAAAAATTAAGAGATATACATAAATAAAATATTCAACCTTGGGAAACCTAATTTCTTAGAGCTAATTATAATGAAATTGGTATTTTAAAGTACCATCAGTCCAGAAAGGTCTCAAATATGTTACTGTACTCTTTACTTAAAATAAATAATCAAATTTTTTTTCTAAGGTCTTCCTTAACATATATAAAATAAGACTCTTACCTTGTGACACCAAGTACTGTTTCGGAACAAAAATGACAATCTTCGCAATCCGCTGAAAACGCAATTTCTGCTATAAAACTGTTTGCCTTTCCCGCTCTAAAACTTATCATAGAACCCGTACTGTCATATATCTTGAAAGAGTGGATTTCAAAGAATATTCCTGCAAAGTATCGTCAGAGTATTCGTAAAAATGGTTATTCTATGTAATTTTAAAGTGAGTGGTACTTATAAGTACCGTCGGTAAATAAAGGGTTAACATGCAAACAAATTTTGAAATTTCATGAATGAATAGATGAGATCCTAGGTAACCGTAATTGGATATTTATTGACAGAAATCATACATAAGAGTTACTCCTTTCTATATAGCGCATAACATCAGTTTGAATTCGATTCCCTCTACTCGGAATATATCAATCAGTTTCTTTACGTATGGGTTCACGCAGAACATCTGTAATCATTTGAGACATGATCGGGAGCTAGCCTTGGCAGTGGTGGCCTAGTAGTTATGGTCTCAAGCTCATGGCCTATGCGTCATGAGCACAAAAACCCAGTGCTATTGAAGACTCACCGTATAGAGGGGCTAATGCCCGTTAAATTTGTCGAAGCATTGGGAGTGGTGTGGTAGTTAGGATAGGGGAGCCAGTGCAAGTGTCGTCCTCATCACTTGACTAATGCTCAAAATTACGGGATTCCGTCAGTGGCTGTTTCCCGTCTCCTGCAAATTCGAATGATTGCCTTGCATTCCTTCTTGGTTATTTTCTTTCTCTTGGGTTGGTGGCCGCAGTAGCCGAGTGGTTAAGGCATCTGATCATGGCTGGCTTGTCATGAGTTCGAGCCCAGTACCACTAAAGACCCACCGTGTGGGGGAGCGATGCACGTTACATCTGCCGAGAGCTCAAACGTCCTCCCGTTGGTGTGGTGGGATAGGAGAGGTGGTGCCAGCTCAGGTGTTGTCCTCGTCATTTGGCCATGGCTCAAAATGACGAGTTCCGTCGCCAAATTCCCTCGAGTAGCTGAACAGTGTGATGTTTATCTCCACTCACTGACTTTGCGTTGGGGTACAAAGATATTGGAGAAGGGAGTCGAGTGGTTGTGGCTCCTCTTCCCCTTTTGTCACAGGTTTCTTATCTAACCACCCCACCCTCCATCTGTGAGGGCCATGCATCTATTGCCGCGCGAAAACGGTCTTTCCAGCAATATAATAGAAACAAAAATGTTTGGACCTTTCTCTTAATCTGACATTCCGCCTCTCTTTATTTTCGCAATTCATTTTGGGAGTGGTTTCCCCGTGTGTCCTGTGTCTTTTTCAGGGTATCTCCTTCTCATTGGAAGATAACATCTGTGTGTGTTCGTGCTTGTGGTTTTTTTCTTTTTTTGTATTTGCATTGTAATTTTAAAGTGCTCTTGCTGTATTATTCCCCCGGTTTTGTAGAATTTTGTGGGGAGGACCTTTTTGTATATGTATTTTGTTCATTATACAAATAAAATAACTTCTCGGAGGGTTGGAAAACTGCTCGAAACCCTTTGGGGGAGCTTGATTCTCTCGAGTAAGTAAGGTGGCTGGGTTTCCCGAGGGATCGGTTTGTAGCTCTAAACCCTCTTCGGGTGAGCTCGGTTTCTTTGGACATTCCTGCAACAGCCCTCGTGTTGCTTTATAATGAGACGTATATAAACACATTTAGAATTAGTCTAAGTAAACCATATTTATCAAATAGAAGATTATTCAAGCTTTGAGTTGGAACAACGTGAAGAAAAACAATGGGCAGCCTATATGGATGATAAATTTATTACCCATTGCCGTAGCACTTCGAGGAAACAAAATGGCTTTTGGTGAGAGACGTTGTAATTTTGATTCAAAGCTATTTTAAAAAGACAACATTTTGAGACAGAACTCCATTTTCTGCACCAAGTGGTATCGCCGTGGTAGCTTAGTGGTCAAGGCAACGAATTCCATGAGTGTTTGGCCATGAGATCGAGCTTAGTACTACTGAAGACCGGCGTGTAGGGAGGCCAATACACGTTAAATCTGTTTAAGCTCAAAAGTCCTCCCGCTAGGGATGAGTACCAGCTCATGTGTAGTCTTCGTCACTTGACTGTCCAAATTGATGAGGTCTGTCCCGAAAGCCTTCGAGTAGCTGAATAGTGCGACGTAATATCCACTCATTCCACACCAAGTCACTATAAGAGCTCTCATACTCAGCAGATACCGTAGTAAAAAATAGTATACCGTACCACATATGACAATGATTTTAATTTTTTATTGTAATGCTACATTTTATCGTCACTAAATTCTTTTGAAGGGTCTGATGAGCAGTAGCCTCTAACCTTCCCAGGATGATACCAATCTAACTTAACGTTCGGTGAGAGTTTGTCTGAGAAAATATCGTTATTGCTCATCGACTACTCTGATAAATCAATACTAAGATTTAACAAATTGTAAACGCAAACAATTGGGCCGGAATAATATTGATTGCCGGCTGGGTGGTGTAGTTAGTTTGGAGCTGGCATTGTGTGTCAAAGTTTGCTGGTTCAACCCTGACCCAAGTCGGTAGATTTTCATGACGCAAAAAAAAAAAAAAAATCAACAGCGTCAATATCGTATGATACGCGGCATGTAAAAGATCCTTAGAGTGCCTATTTGGCATGGGTGCTCTCGACAAAATTTAAATCTTCCGGTCTCTTTCTGGGTAGGAAACTCTGTCAAAATTACATTGTGGCTCTTGATATTTATCTATATGGTAAAAAGGGATATCAGCTCCCAGAGAATGCTCTAAGTCTACAACGGTAATTACCAATCCGCAGCCCCATTAGAAAGAAGAAATGTATCATATTGTGTAGTTCATTATATGTAGTTATATTTTACTGGAAAATAAAATCATTCAGTTCCACGAAACATTCAATCATACTTATTCTATAGTGTTATCTATTATTTTAAAGATAATAACAAATTAAATAATTTACGTACAATATTAAAAGTAGTAAGATATTAATACTAAATAAGAAGCATATTGATTTCATCTTTTAAGTCTCCGTTTTATTTTATTTTTTCTTTACAAATTCCATTCCCATGCTCGAAATTTGCTTTTTGCATTGCACATTATCCGATATTTAAAAATTGCTTAAGAAATAAATAAAAAGTAAATAAATAATAATAATAATAAAAAAACTTGAAGTATTTTTTTACTAAGATGATATGCATGTTTGCTGCCTATTTTGGTGCAAGTATTTCTTTACTTTGCGTAGTAAAACGCATAAAATATTTTTAAACCAAAAACCTAAATTTCGCGCCTAATTTCAATATTTCATTCTATCTTAGTTTGATATAACACGCCAACGGGCATACACACAGAACACAGATAATACGATTTACGGTATTGTAGTACTATAGATTCTGCTTTCTACATGCTTTATTTTGCTCAGTTTCTCAATTGACCCCAAGCAATCTGTCTGGAAAATGAAGCCTTTACCTACGTTCAACAAGCCTTTTATTCAGATTTTAGAAACTAGGTTTGAATTCATATGGTTACATTTAAAAAAAACAATAAATGTCATATTACAAGAGGAACTGATCAGAATAGGTAGTAACGGTGGTCTTAAAAGTAAAGTTTAGAAACAGATGTCAGCAATTTTGGTTTTAAAAATACACACCTGCTATTTATTCCGAATTATGAAATACTAGCTGGTATACCCGTTCTTCGCACGGGTGAACTGAAAAATTAAACAACGCAGATTGAAGGATAAAGAAGTTTATAATGAGTTAATTTTACGTGAATCGCAAATTAAACAAAAAAGGCTTTTTGCGTAGCTCAGCTAAACAAAAAAAAGAGATAAATAAAACACCTTTGTTAAATTTTAAGTATGTAGATCTAATAGCTGATAAAAAGGATTTTTTTTAAATTTATAACTCCCCGTAACACTCTTGAGGATCGATTTTTAAAAATACCTTCCTAAGCTGATCTCTGCTCAGCAAAAGTAACACATTGTTAAAAGTTTTGTGTAATGAACGCTTAAAATAGTGCAAGTAATTTTAATCTGAAAGTATAATACATTAATATTACTTTTTGTAGTATTTATTTTATGTTAAAATTGTAATATTCGCAAGCAACGCCGTTTCTTAAATTATAATGACGATTCAATGAAAAACATAGCGAAATGTTAACGATAGAGTCAAGTTGGCAAATGCCTAGCTACTTTCATAACTCGAGCTTTATTAGAGCTTTGTAAGACCCGCCGTGTAGGGAAGCGATGGACGGTAATACTTTATCCAACCGCATTATAATTTACTGCAGTTTTTTTCATACAATATTTTGTTTTGGATCACAACATTTAAAATTAAGGGATATACATCAACAAAATACTCCACTTTGGAAAATTTAATCCGTTAGAGCTAATAAATTAAAGATATTCCACTGTAAAATTAATTATGTGCACCGTTCACTTAAAATAAGTATTCAAATCATTTTCTAAGGTCTTCATTAACATACAAAAACATAAGACACTTAAATTTTGACAAACTATTTTTCCCGCTAAAATACTCATCATGGAACCCGTGCTGCCATATATCTTGGAAGAGTAGATTTCAAAGAATATTCCTGCTAAGTTTTGGTGGAATATTCCTTCTAAGTTGGTGTGGTGTGGTAGTTAGGAGAAAGGGGTGCCATCTCAGGTGTCGTCCACGTCACTTGACCATGGTTCAAAATTACGTGATCCGTTGCCAAAAGCCCTTGTGTAGCTGAACAGTGCGACATTAATATTCACTCACTCTCACACTCCAAAAAATGCAGTACAGTAGTTATTGCGTTTTTAAGTATAAAAATAATTATATCTGCCTTTTCAATTAAAATTATAGCGTTATAATTAACTTATAATCACAAACAAATTTTGAAAATTTGTCCAAATGATGCAGTGTGAAAGAGAAAGTTTATTTACTTTAAGTATCAAAACTGATAAAAGCATTTATTTGGAAAAAAGATCAATTTCTTACTATCAAATGTGCATGATAAAATCATAAAAAACATTAAAATAAAGAGAGATTTATAACAGTATCTGCTACAAAACTATTCGCCTTCCCCGCTAAAATACTCATCATAGAACCCGTGCTGCCATATATCTTGGAAGAGTGGATTTCAAAGAACATTCCTTCTAAGTTGGCGTAGTGTGGTAGTTAGGAGAAGAGGGTTCCAGCTTTGGTGTCGTCCACGTCACTTGACCATGGTTCAAAATTACGTGATCCGTTGCCAAAAGCCCTCGTGTAGCTGAACAGTGCGACATTAATATTCACTCACTCTCACATTCCAAAAATACAGTACAGTAGTTATTGCGTTTTTAAGTGTAAAAATAATTATATCTGCCTATTCAATTAAAATTATAGCTTTATAATTAACTACTAACCACAAACAAATTTTGAAAATTTGTCCAAATGATGCAGTGTGGAAGAGAAAGTTTATTTACGTTAAGTACCAGAACCGATAAAAGCATTTATTTTGAAAAAAAGATAAATTTCTTACTACCAAATGTGCATAATAAGATCATAAAAAAAACATTAAAATAAAGAGATTTATAATAACCTCTCCCTTCAAAACTTAGTTTTAATTTGAAATAAAAAAATATGCATTATTCTGATCACAAGAATTAATTAGAATCGAGCCCCTTGCGTAGCCAAAACAAAGAGAGTTTTTCACAAACAAAAGATAAGATATATGCTGACGTGGGCTTTTTGCAGCGCAAGCCAGATTTGCTTGAAGATGCCAGTATTTTTTCCTACTTACTTGACAAATATCGTTATATTTTGGACACTTTTTACAAATTTTTTTGAATTATAGCCTATGCTATAAATTATAGCCTATGTGTTATTCTGATGTATAAGCTATATTACTGTAAAGTTTCATTAAAATCCATTCAGTTGTTTTTGCGTGAAAGACCCACAAAGATCCTCACAAACTTTCACATTTATAATATATATTAGATTGTGAGAATGTTTTCAATTGCTTTTTGTTGTGAGAAGAAGTTTTAGCGTGGTTGCCAATCTCCAAAATAAAAAAGAAAGAAATGACTAGACTCTACTAAACGAGGAGATTTAGGATTATATCTAACAAGAGTGATGTCAAAAATGTTGAAAATTTATTATTAAAGAATCAGATTCACATCGCTAACATCTCAATCATTTGTTTATTACGCAGTTATTTTTTTTCTGTGTTAAGGTATCAAACTACGTTTGGAACAGTGATTTTAAAAAAGCGCGTAAATGGATAATTTTCATGATTTTTAGTGGCATTGATTAGAATACATGTATGTGTGAAATTGTTTTAAGGAAATTTTGACAAAAAAAATTTATTTAAATACAATATTTCGGCTAAAAATTAGAATAACCTTTTTTCAAAATGGTCTCCTTTTGTGAAAAATGCTTCTATTATAATAATATTTTACCTGTATATAGTTCAGACCTCTGTCAGAGGCTCAACTATGATTTTTGAAAAATTCGCATTATTTTCAGAGTTACAACCAAATGCAATAATTATCGGCGTTTTTTCTTAAAATTTCACCCCTCTGTTGTCGTAAAACATGGATAAAGCCACTTCTAAGTGATATATTTCAAAAATTCTAGTTGAGCCGCTTTGCAGAGGTTCCATTTTTCGCAAAAGGAGAATATTTTGAAAATTTGTGATTCTATATTCATTTTTTGTCAAACTATTGTACTTAAATGATTTTTTATTGTAATACTATTCTTAAAACAATTTTATATACATTTTCTAATCTAAGTGGCACTAAATATCATAAATACTATCCATTTATACGCTTTTGCAAAATCACGGTTCCGAACGTAGTCGAATACCTTAAATTTAATTTAATTAACATGTATTTCTTAAGTTTCAAACACTATACTTCACTACAGTTAGAAATTTGAATCTTTTAAACTAAGTAGAACTTTACCAGGCTCCAAAAAGATATTTAAGTCAATAAATTCGCAAAAATGAAAGAAATATATAAGCTAAGCAGGGGGTAAGGTAAGTACACCAAATTGAAAAACATGGCAAGGGGTCTATGAGGTAAACAGTTTGGGAGCCTCTGGTATATATGATCTGATGCTCGTCAAATCTTTCGAGATTTAAACCTCTAACCAAAGCATGGTGCGAAATTTGTACAGTGGGGTACCACATCAGGTATTATCCGTGTGACTTGATAGAGTATCAAAGTTACGAGGTTCCACATCAATCACCCCCATGTAGCATCGAAGTGTGACGTCCAAAAAATAAAATAAATCACTGAATGGTTTTAAAACTTTATGACTATTCTCTATTTTTTAAATTCAGTTGAGTTATGTAGTAGGAGTTCAAGTAGGTAAGATATACTTTTCTTATAGTTATTTGTCAGAATTACGAAATTTGTCGACAGTAACTGTTTTTCTCCCTGTGCTAACAAGAAAAATACTTCCTCAAGTGAAGTAATAAATAAACGATTTATTTCTTACAAGATGAAAAATAAATTTTCTTTTATGTCCGAGAAGTATTTTAGAAATGTAGCCTTTGAAGAATTTCTTAATAAATTTTCGATGTGAAAAGTTTTCGAGTAATTCATACATTAAATTGCACGAAACCATTGAATTAAAGGCAAAAGCCGCGAAATAACACGTTTTTCTCTATTTCTATGGATGTTTAACAGTCATTTTTATTTTCATAAAAAAAAACCAAGTAACATGCTATAAAAAAGTTGTAAAAGGATCTGCGTCGGACTGGAATCGAATGAATTATGGTACTTAATCTATAATTTTCCATTGACAAATATTTCATGTAGTAATAATTTTCGTGAGAGAACATAAATTCTGAACATTAATTCCTAAGTTTATTTCACGATAAAAATCTCAACTGCTTGAAAGGCAGCTATGCTAACCATTATACCACTGACGCTCTGATGCAATGCTGCTTCGAATGAATCATAAAATATGAAATCGGGTTAAATTTGCGGAGACTCATTTTCATCGACCTTTATATCCTGAAGATAACATTCACTTTTTGCATCAACTTTTTGCTTTGTGGGGTAAGTTTCACTTTCCTGCTAAATTTTAGAAAAGGGTTATTCGTGCTGACCAATTTATGATTCTAGTTGTAGATGTAACTTAGAATTTTATGGATATAGTTTGAATTTAAACAAAATTAAATTTATACTATGGACATATTGGATATAAGGAAAAAAATCTGTCGTTTTTTCAACACGCGCAATTTTTTGCGTTGTATATCCTTAGATTGCACTAAAAGGCTTGATTTCGTGTCCAAACTCTTTGTTTGGGTGCCACACGAATAATGCGAAAAAAAATAATGATCAGAATTTTGACATGTTCTGAAATATTGCTCGTGACAAAAGGAAACCATTTTTGGACCATTTGTTCACTAGAGATGAAAAGTGGATAGTATATAAACACGTGGTTAGAAAAAAACGCATATGTTTACTAAGAGGAAACACACCATCCACATCCAAAGCTGGCGTGCATCAGAAGATTATGTAGATTTGTTATTAAGACAGCAAAGGTATAGTGCATTACATATGAGTTGCTGAAGGAAAATGAGACAGTCGTTACTTTTCGCACCTAGATGTTTTGAATAAAACAAGTAAAATAACAAATTTTTTAACTCAATTCCTTCTTAGATCAACAAAGGAAAATTTTATTTTAGCTACTTTTTATTAAATAGTTACAATTAGTATAAATATGCATATATTGTATAAATATGTATATATATATACGACAGAATCACAACACTAAGTGGTAATTAATTTTTATTAATTATTATTAAAGTATCGTATTATTAGCCAAAACAATCGTATATATAAAATTTCAGTTCAATTGAATGATTTAAAACGTGAGAAAAACCTTTTCAAGTTTTGACACAATTCGCCAAAAATAATACCAACGTGGCGGTATTTGTAATTATTTAAATAATTAGTTTTAATCAATTAATTTTTATTAATTATAATTGAATTATTGTATTTTCATCCAAAATAATCATCTTTAGCCGACAGAAAGGGTGTGATTAAGAATCACGACAATGCTAGACTACATGTGACAAGAAATATCAAATAAAAATGGCAGAGTTGGGTTGGGAATCTGTACCTCACTCAGCCCCTACTCCTAACATTGCACCGTCTGACTATTATCTGTTCAGGTCGCTGCAAAACTTCCTTGGTTGTAATGAATATATAAATTATGAGTGTCCAAATGTGCCATTAGAAGAATACTTTGTCTCCAAAACAAAGTACTTCTTTTCCAGGAGATTATATAAGCTGCCACAGAACGCTGACAGACAGTTGTAATTAACAAATGACATTATATTTTGGATAAATTTTAAATAAGAAGTGAAAAAATAATTGTGTTCTTTCCTTAGGAAAAAAAACGACAGAACTTTCCCTTATATCTAATAGCTTGGATTTTCCGGAAAGATGTTTTTGTTCGATGTAGGTTTTCCTGCTTATAGTGTGCAACGAAACCCCTTTAACATTTGAACGTCCGTAATTTCGATTACCCTTAAACGTCCACCGTTGTCATTTTGACCCCGCGATATAAAATAATTGTTTTAACTAAATAATAGTAGGACTTCTATTCAGTAGGGTTTAGTTTTAAGACTTTTACTGTTATTTCGTGTAACATATTTTATGACCCTTTGTATCATAAGAAACTGACATTGACATTATGTTTCGCGAACTTGTTAGACCCCTGCTCTGTCGCAAAACAGTTCGAGTCGCAAACCTACCAGGAAGATTACTATCATACGGTATCCATTCTGTGCTATTCCTTTCGACATATACACTGCTGGACAATTGCTAAGGACGGATAACACTATCATCCATAGTAACCACAAAATGAAAGGAAGCAAAATGTGGAAAATTAGAATAAGTGCGGGATATTAGTAAGAAGAAGTATGAGTATGCAAATTTTTTTTCCACGTCTGTTCATCATTTGATAGCGTTCATAAGAGCTTTAAAGGTTTTGAGCGTGTGGACAGTTGTTGTTTCAAGTCAAAGTTTTACAGTAAAGATTTAATAGACGAACTTAAAATTTTTGGCATGTCTTCCCGACATCACATAGGTGATTTTATGCGTGGCCGAATTATTGGAAAGATCGAAGAAGGGCGAAAAATAACAGATGTTGCCAGGGAGTTCGACATCGCTCACAGCGTTGTTTCATGGCTGTGGAAGTCATTTAAAACTACTGGAATGTGTAGTAGACGGCACGGGGGAGGTCGTGTTAGAAGTACGACGCCTGCAGAAGACAGATATATCGTCCTATCAGCAGAAAGGAACAGGCGCACCACAGCTCAGCAGGTGGCAAATCAGTTTCTTGCTGCCTCAGGAAAGCAGATCTCCCGAAAAACTGTTGCCAGACATTTGAGGGGAGGAGGACTATACGCACGCAGACCTATTGTGTGTGTCCCATTGACCAGACAGCACCGTACTGCCCGTTTGCAATGTGTCGTGAGCATCACAATTGGACTGAACAGGACTGGGCATGCGTACTATTCTCAGATGAGAGTAGGTTCAGTCTGTCATCGGATTGTAGACGCCAACTGATCTGGCGCGAGAGTGGTACTGCTTATCGTCCAGAAAATATCCAGGAAAGGACCGATATCCGACATGCAGTATCATGGTGTGGGCCGGCAACATGATCAATGGCCGCACGCGCCTACATGTGGTTGCGAATGGGACTATGACGGGCCAACGATACATTGATGAAGTTCTACTTCCTCATGTTCGTCTTTTCCGTGGTGCTGTCGGAGATAAATTTGTTTTTATGGACGACAACGCAACATGTCATCGAACACTCGCTGTTCAGGATTGTCTAGACAGCGAGGGTATTCAACGTCTCGTATGGCCAGAGCGTTCTCCAGATCTAAACCCCATTAAAATGTGTGGGATGCTTTGGGGAGGCAAGTTGCTTGTCGAAACTATCCTCCGACAAACAAGAACACCCTCATCCGTTCACTCACAGAGGAATGGGATAAATTGCCTCAACAGCTGCTGGATAATGTTGTGCAAAGTATGGTACGACGTGTGGAATGTTGCATCGCACTCCACGGTGGACATATCCCGTACTGATACCTTTCTTTAAGGTGCCTGCTGACTTTTAGATGCATTGTTCCATTTCTCCGTACGCAGATCAAATGAACATTTTTTTTCTTTCAGATGTTTCACAGCTTTTGTACTTTCCAGAACAATAAATATTATTTATTCTAATGTCTGAACAGTGTGGCAACTATATTTTATCCTACTAGGCCTCATCTATCGCTTAATGTTATGCTACATAGAAATTTGTGATCCGTCCTTAGCAATAATCCAGCAGTGTATATCAGTATTTACTGGAATATCATCCATTATATCTGAACTTTCTTCAGATTCTTTGCAGTCGCTTTCACGCAATCTTATGTTTTCATCGGAATGTAAATTAGAGTAAGACAGTTCACTATACCATTCAATTCATTCTTAGAAATCTTTGGCAATAAATTAGCAATTTCATCAGAGCTTAGACCTTCTCTACTAGCTATTGTTTCAAAAAGTCTGCTCTGCAACAAGGTTCTAAAATCGAACGATATTTTTTTATGAACAGGTAACCAAATGCTATGCAAGGAAATACTTAGACACAACAATTTTAGAAAAATAGATTCATTCCCGTTGTTAACCCATTAACACTGAATTCAAGGTCGAATAATTGTATGATAGAACATTGGGAAGTTTGCTTTCCTCATGGTTATGATGAATGACAGAGCTATATTTATGATGATAAATTGCTTTAGTGTCAAAATGACACCAGATGGCGTTCTAGGTATATTTAGTTGTAAAATTTCTCCTATTTAACCATCAGCCACAAAACGTTTACTGTGTAATGACCATAGAAAATAATTAAAAGTCACGGACATTTTTCATATTCCCTGCAAAAATGCGGAAAGGAGAACAAACTGAACAGTCTCCGGTGTAAAATTGACACAGATGAACGTTCTAGTGTTATTGACTAAGGAGTAAACTCCAATAATTCCACCATTGTTCTTATGCACATTCAGAGTCTTATTATATATATATTAACGTCGCACGTTAAAACAAAGCGAGGCTATTGGCTTCTAGTCTCGTCACTTTGAATTTCGGTCAAGAGAAAAGGGCGACATTTGAGCTAACATCAGACTTTCAACATCTCCACTCCCCCTCCAATGTGGAGACTTTAAGTCACTAAAAGTTTAATACGCATTAGTCTCCCTGCACGACACGTTATTGGTGTCATCAGAACTCGAGCCAACGAATTTGAAATATCGGTGACGAGTTCGTTATCGCAGCAACCTGCAAAATGACAATGGATAGCTATATTTTCTTTGATCAAATTATACGTAAAAAAAAATAAAAAAAACTATCTTACAAAATTATTTAAATAATTTCACTCAACTTGTTTTTTGAATTACAGGTAAAAAATATCTATATAGAGGAATTCTCAAGTATTTATCTTTGAATATATATGAGAACTTCTCTATATAACAATATTTGAATATTTCTGTGTATCTACAATATTTGAATATTGTTTTCCTTTTAGCTCTTAAATCTCAAATACCATTATACCCTAAAATTAACTATATTAAATAGATAACCCCTCAATTTTCGTTTTCTTTCCAGATAATTAACAAACGGTACATTTCTAAGCAAAATAAATAAATAAAATAATTTAAAGAATTAATTTCTTATCTGATTTTACAAAACAGTCTATGTGGCAAGACGGGCCATATTTCAACCGAAAGGAATAGCCTCTAAAATGCGTGCGGCGAATTTACTTCAAAAGTAAACTTAACAGTTTCTTTCGCTTTTAATTTCTTTTTGAACTACACATGGTCTATC
This sequence comes from Trichonephila clavipes, assembly GCA_019973935.1. Taxonomy (NCBI): domain Eukaryota; kingdom Metazoa; phylum Arthropoda; class Arachnida; order Araneae; family Nephilidae; genus Trichonephila; species Trichonephila clavipes. The sequence continues at coordinate 66,947 of BMAU01015380.1, read as the reverse complement.
AAAACTCATAAACGTGAATCACTTGATCAACACTTTAATTTTTAGACGGGTAGGGTGAAGTAAGCGAGTATAATTCCCACTCTCTCTTTTACTTTGTGAATCCCTAAGATCTCTACTGTCGAGTAGGTGAACAGTATATTATCGTGTTGCTATTTTCTGACGAAATATTATATTGCCAATCATAAAAAAGAGAGGGGGGAGTACCGTAAAATCGGACATATAACGCGCACTTTGAACAGAAGAAATGATATTGAAATTTACGGATGCGCTTTATACTCTGGGTATAACGGGAGCTTTAAGAATATAATTAAAAATAGACATCTAGATTTATCGAAATACTGTTATTTTAAAAGAAATGACATTCCTTATGAACTTAAAAAGTTATTATTCTAAAAGTATGCTATTTTTTCAAAATCACTGGGATAATACCTCGAATAAATGATTTCAAAACTTCAGAGTATTGAACACGTACATTTCAGGTTTGATCGTAAAAAAAGGGAGTACGCGTTATACAGTGAATATTCCTTAAAATTAAAAATTGAAATTTAAAAGTATAGGTGCGCTTAACACGGAAGTGCTCGTTATATACCGGGGGATTACACGGTATTTTTTTTCTCAAAACTAAGATTAAATATCTCTTGTATTCAATATAAACAAAACACATAATAATTATTTCATCCTAACCCATTTTGTTCCGAAAGTACACCTGTGTTTATTCAAGATATGCATTTATCAGGGAAAAACAAAGCTATAAAAAAAACCGCAGTACATCGCTGACATATTACGGAATACAATGGCAGATGTAATGCATTAAACTACACATAGAAAGGTAAGTAGAATGCGTGATTATTTAAAATTAATGAGCTGCGCTTTTATTCATTTTGTTGAAAAATACTTAAAACAATTATAGAATTTTTTTATGTATAAATTTACAAGTTTTAAATGTAACTTAGCTTAGAGTAATCACTAGTATTTTCGAAATAGCGAAAATCATATTTTAATTAAGCTAAAATAACGTTATTTTTTTAAATATATATCCATACATATATACATAAAGTATGTCTTAAAAAGCGAGTGAATTATTATTTTATATGCTGGGTTTTTGATCATGTTTAAATGATGTAATAGTGTTTTTGTAAATTCCACGACATGTGAAACAATTTTTCAATTCTGTGCTAATAAAAACAGTCATCTATACTAAATTGTTCATTTCCTACAATTAAAGCATTTTCTTTTTCATAGATAAATTCTTATTTAAACCCAATTGCTGATAGTTGTCAGTTATAAAATTTTACTGATATTTTGTAAAAATTAACCGTATATAATTATAAATCGAGCGGAGACCCTTATATACTCATTTAAAATCAAACTACTAATATCGCTTCTACAATTTTGTATCCATTTCAACGCAATTGTTTTTTTTAAATCCTGCAACTACATATAAACATCTCAATTGATTTGAATTTTTCATATTTTCTGGTTAGAATAGGTTTATGAAACGAAATAACTTGCCTCAAAAAGAACATTTATACACTCATAATCTCTAGAATGTAAATAGTTTACTGTAAGGTTTATTGAGTAAAATATATACAGCAGCGTCAAGAGTTTCACTAATGATGCTAGAATTAACTAACTTATTTTTTTAGAAATCAAATGAAAGCAAATGTGATAGGATATCTCTCACATATACCTTTTCTGTTATCACTTTTGTTAGAATTTCTAAAAATAATTACCAGAAAACATCACTGACCTTCAAACGAACTGGAATTCATATTAATGTTGAGTGAGGAAGAATCAACAGATGTGTGTAAAACTCAACAAATTTCATTTTATCTAATCATAATATCTCAAAGATGAATGGCAGAATACCACAAAACAAACCTCGACTCCTAATCAATAATAAAAATAGTTTTACAAACATTTTGATTTCATTTTCCTTTACGGCGCACTCTGAGGCAACTCAACAGCTATTGGTGGAATGCCCAAGGGAATCGAGCTCACCCTAAAGAGGTTTAAAGCTACAAAACGATCCTCCGGGAAACAACCACCCCTCGCGATCAATCTTTATTGAGCAAAATCATATTTAACGTTTTATACGGTAGCGCGCGTTAAATTTACATACAGGGTATATCTAAACTCTTGGGCAAAAGCTTTAAGGGGTGATAGTACACAACAAGACAAACAATAGTAAATTGGAAACTTAGGGTCCCAAACGTCTTCCGAAGGAGATAGGTGCTATTAAAAATTAGGGTGCGAAATTTCAAATGATAAAAAACGGAAAAATGGGTCGATTCATTAGCGGATTTCGCTAAAATTATTCTTTATGTCAGTATTTTCTTGGAAAAATAAATTTTAAAGATAAAGTTTAAAAATGTCGATAGAGGGCGCTTTAGACTTTGAGTAACGAACGACTGTTTTTTAACCTTATTTTTTGTATTGCATTAAATGCTTAGACTTAAACTTAAATTTTAAACTCAAAATTTGAATCGTTGGGGGTGGTTAAGTAGCTCAAACTCAACTGTGTTCAGGAGGTGAAAGTTGAACTCACCTCCTCCACTGGACACAGTTCAGTTATTCACGATCTTCGATACTAGGTCGCAGACTAGGCAGCAACTACTACCCACTAAACGTAAAATAAACGAGAGAGGAATGACAAATGAAATAAAAAAAAGTTATTCACATAACAGACATGAGCAATTTATCCCCGTAAAATACCCGATTATGTAAATCCCCCGATTTGCATGCAAAGTGTAGTACACAAGGATTTAACTCTATGTAAAGATGTAAAGTTCTACTGCAAAGTGTTCCAGTCAACATAAAGGTTCGTATGTGATTCCAACATGACGAAGCGCCTGCACATTTCAGCGCAGATGTGCGAAGTGCATTGGATACAACATATCCAGTGCGAATGAGTAAACGGGTAGTCCGGTAAATTAGCCGGCACGCTCACCTGACCTCTCCTGCCTAGACTTCTTCCTCTGGGGCCATATGAAGAGTGTTGTTTACGCAAACCCCGTCGTCTCCGAAGAGGCCCTGGTTGCGAGGATTGCTGCCGTAGTAGGCGATATGCGGGAGATGCCCAGAGTATTCGCTAATGTTCGACAGTCCCTCTGCCGGCGGTGTGAGGCCTGCATCTTTGCTGGTGGAGGCTCTATGGAGCAGTTTTCGTTTTTCCGCAAGAGAACCACGTGTGTACTAATTTCTACGAGTCATCATTCATTCCACCTTCATTCATACGCACTAAGTGCGTACATCAAATTTCTTTTTATTTTCAGGAGAGAAGTTGCTCATGTCTGTTATGAATAATTTTTTTTTAATTTTGTCATCCGTCTCTCGTTTATTTTACGTGTAGGAGGTAGTAGTTGCTTCCTGGTCTACGACACCAAGATCGGGAATAACTGAACTCTGTGCAGAGGGAGGGGAGTTTCAAATTTCCCCTCCTGAACACAATTCGATTTTCGCTACTTATCCACTCCCAACGAATCAGATTTTGAGCTTAAGTTTAAGTTTAAGTTAAGTCTCTTTAATGAGATACAAAAAAATAACGGTAAAAAACAGTTGTTCGTTACTTCAAAGTCTAAAGCGCCTTCTATCGACATTTTTTAAACTTTATCTTAAAAATTTATTTTTCCAAGAAAATACTGACATAAAGAATAATTTTAGCGAAATCCGCTAATGAATCGACCCATTTTTCCGTTTTTTATAATCATTTGAAATTTTGCACCCTAATTTTTAATAGCACCTATCTCCTTCGGAAGACGTTTGGGACCCTAAGTTTCCTATTTACTATTGTTTGTCTTGATGTGTACTATCATCCCTTAAAGTTTTGCCCAAGAGTTTAAATACACCCTGTATAAAAAATTAAAGGTAAATGAAACGAAATACATACTTTTTTCAAGGTGCACATACAAAGCTGAAAATAATAATAAAGAACGTAAAGGAAAATAAATATGCATTCTTGCAAATACATCAAAAGTAATACAAAGATAAAATGCAAAGGCTTCGTACAAAAAAGAAGAAAAAAAAAAGAGAAGGGAATATAATATATATACATTATTCCAGTTTTATTGCAAATACTCAAATCTAATATCAATAAAAGATACAAATGCAACTTGTGGAAAAAAAGTGGAAAAATATCCTCTCGTGACCACAAAAGAGTACGGATTGAATCCCTCCTAAGGAATTTTAATGCATCAATATAACAGTTATTGGTGATGGTTCTCGTAATTTTGAATTTCGGTCAAGTGGCAAGAACGACCCTGGGCTGCACCCCCTCTCCAAAATACTACAGCAGGACCAAGGGAGGACTTTGGGACTGTAACGTCACTTCTCGAACACATCAACATCTAGTCGGCTTTCTTTGTGGACCCGACACACACACGTGCATCTGTAGGTGCAGCGCAACCCCTGTTTGACCCCCCGAGGAATCTAGCTCGTCGACCGGAAGATGAGGGGAGAGATGCTTTGAACTTGCACGAGAGCGGTGACCAACGGATCCTCCTCTCACGAAATATTGGACTCTAACAATCTATAATTAAATTTAATAACTTTAATGTATCATTTAGTAAATAATTTTCAATAGTTGTGACGTAAATAAATTCCATATTTTAATTAACCAAGAATACACTACCGTTATTCTTTCAAACGTTACAGGGACCTGACAGATTTTTCCTACATCATCTGGTCTATGCAATGGGTTTTTAGGGGCATCAAGGCTTGAATCCACAACGCTCATCGTTAGTTCGTGATTATGACTACTCGTCTACGGTGGACACCACTTAATTCTCAAAAGAAGGCTTCGAGTGACAGCGAAGCTGGTTCAGATAAGACCGAACACCAGCTATTTGTAATTTCATGAGCTTCAGTCTAACTCGTCAATTTTAATTTAAACAACTCTTATAATATCTAAGCCAGGGGTTGGCAACCTTTTAGCTCTGCGTGCCAGACCAATTTACCAATATGATTCAGCGTGCCACACAATAGGTCATATGAAACATTTTGATTCCCGCGATATAATGCATGCAGCGTTAGAGAATAGAGGTCAATAATATAGAGAAATATTTACAGTTTCGTTATGTATTAATTTTGCATCATTTAAAGATATTACTTAACGTAAAAATAGACAGCATAAAAAATATTATTTTTCTCCAACAAAAAAAAAATTGAAGTTGTCCATATAAGAATAAACTTAAGAATTAACAGCGTAAAATATGACAATTTCTTCAACAAAAATGAAAAAAAAAATTAAAATTGCACATATTTTATGTATTTTTAAACATATTTATTAAAATAAGAAGCAGACAACATAAAATATATAGGTGTGTTTCCCTTCATTATAATTATATAAAAAAATAAGCAAAATATATTAATGGGAGCATAATGCTTGCACCATTCTCTCTGTCTCTCATACTTTCTATTCGCAAAATCAGGGGTGTAAATTGTAACTTTCAATTAAACACGATTCTGAGCTTTTAGTTATTAAACAATTTCTTTGCGGACTCCAAATATTTTTCACATATTGTAAGATTTTTTTGTTTTGATGTGTAGAACCAAAAGCAGAAAACCGAGTATTCGCAATGACATTCAATAATTTACAAAACAGCTGTAAATTTATCTTTAGAATTATCTTTCAGATTTATTCGTGAATCCGAAAAATGTTCATAATTTCGAAGATGTTTGTCAAATAAGGTCATTACAAATTTATCAACTTCCATCAACTCAAATATTGACAAATATGTAGAATAATGCAGAGTGCCATTGAGAATTGCTCCGCGTGCCATAGGTTGCCGACCCCTAATCTAAGCTAATATTACAATAATGCATATACAATATAAGTTAATACACCCATGTCTAAAATTAAGCTCACTAACATGTTTTTGACATAATTCTACACTGGTTGATAGTAATTTTATTTTATACATTTTGAAGAACGTATACGATAATACGTATAATAACATATCAACCTTCGGCTTAGGAAAATAAGTTGTTTAGCGTTAGTTTTGTAGAACTATTGGATTAAAACCATTTTAGCTTATATGAGAATTTTGCCTGCAGTTTTGTAAATATTGCATTAAAAAAACAAGTTAGCCCAGCGTTTCTCAAACAGTGGGGCATGCCCCCCCCAGCGGGCATGACATTCCTATTGAGGGCTCACGAGCATATTGAGGAGTCGAAAATAAAAAAAAAAATAAGTATTCATTTACTGAAAGGAAGAAAAACAAAATACATTTTGACACAGTAAAAATAAAATACACATTTGCAACGATATGAATGTATTAGAACTGCATAATGTTTTTGATAATTAATTATTTATCAATACTACATTAAAAACAAATTAAATAATAACTAGTGACTACCATAGGCTTGTCATATACAAAATATAATACTTATTTTGATAATTTGTATGGTTTACAATTGAACTCGTATTGCAGCTTTATCGTCAAAGTGCATTTTTATTTCATTTAATACACAGGGGGAGAATATTGGAAATTATGATTGAAAATTTGGCCACAAATATTGAAAGTTTGAGTGCATTGAGTTATCCTATTTGTAAAGAGAATGATTTTTCACAATTGTTTAGATTAATGCTTGAAATAGGGAATCATTGGTAGGCTTGTAGCTCACCAGTTCCAAGTGGATGTGACTTGATGGTCACAAAAGGCATCGGAACTGGTCTCCAGGCAGTGAAATCAATTCCAAAACAAGTGGTAATGTCACCAGAAAGGTCTACCAAGGCATATAAAGCAACAACATCTGCTCAGGATCCTTACCTAGAATTAAGCACACGACGACATAGGTGGACATCAGTTCCTCAGCCTACTCGTAACCTTGCTACTGAATTTGAAAGAATAATTTTAAGCCAAAACAGTCTTAAGGCTTCTAGCAGAGACTGGACATTACACCTGTCGTCTAGTTTTGTGTGTCTCTTTGACTATATACAACAAGAATGACCAGTTATTGTGGAACCGAGAGCATCAGTCGTAGACATTAAGAGAATGAGGACGTGTTCTTTTCAGTGATGAGTCAAGATTCACTAGACGAAGTGATTTTCATCGAGTTTTCATCTGGAGAGAAAGTGTAACTCCCTTTTATCCTTTAAGTAACAAAAAATCGACAGATTTGGTAGCAAATAAATCTTTGTGTAGGGTGGCATAATGTTGGGTAGTCATATACCATTGTACGTCTTTGATGCAGTCACTGCCAACTTACAGCGGGAAGAAGATGAGGTCCTTGAAGCCTATGTGAGGTTTCTGTTCTGGGTGTTATCGGACAGGACTGCATTTTTATGGCCGGTAATACGAGATGACACATGCTCACATTGGCGATAAATTTCATAAAGAAGAGGATATTCTCCGTATGGATTCTTAGCAAGTTTAAAATTAGCTTAAATTATATATATATATATCTTAATTCGTTCAATCAATATTACACATAGTTATAGAAAATACGATCTTTATTCCACATTATATTTAAATCTGTTCAGGTCTTGATAGACAAGTTATTATCTTAAAATGATACACACAGTCCAGTCACATTAATGTGACCACCACGTACTTTCGACTTTGACGTTAAATAACCAATCACAGAAGTATGCTGGTATCGCAGTGCTATTGAGTGTATATAAAAGGTGTGTGAGGGCTTCGGAAAACACTACAGTCATTGGCGTAATGCAAACATGTAAAGAGTTATCCGAAGTCCAAAACGGCATAATTTTTTGCTTTCGGGAAAAGGTTGGAAGCATTTCCGAAACGGCTAAGTTTGTGGACTGTTCGTGTGTCACCGTGGTTAAAGTATACCATGCATGGCAAAATGGGACCGTCCAAAATCAGTGACGTGGCAAATGTGGTGTACCACGGGCCATAGGTGATAGAGGTGACTGATGGCTGCAGAGGTGAGTTCGGGAAAATAGACGTGCTACCGTTAAGCAACATACCACCCAGATGAACCAAGGGGCTACCAACAGTGTCTTCCAAACTACTGTCCAGCGATCGTTGTTGCGTCTGGTTCTCCGAAGCAGGCTCCTAGTTCATGCACCTATGCTGACTGCTGTTCATCAGCAACGAAGACTGGAATTTTCATACAGGTACGGCAACTGGGCATCCAATGAGAGGTGACAGGTAGAGTTTTCTGATTAATCACGCTTTATACTCCATCGGACGGATGGTTGGTGGCAAATACGGCATGAAACGTCTAAAAGCAAACACCCTGCAATAATTGCTGGCAAGGCTCAGGCTGGAGGCGGGAACATTATGGTCTGGGGAATGTTTTCCTTAAATTTTCTGTGTTTATTCATCATTGTGGAAAGCACGATGGATCAATAGAAGTACGCATCTGTCCTTTCAGACCATCCTTTCAGACCCTTTATGCGCATTATTTTTCCTCAGGATAGGGGCATCTACCAGCAGGACATTGCGGAGTGTCATACAACTGACAGCATACGTGCGTGGTTCAAAGAGCACCAGGATCAGTTTATCGTTCTTCCGTGTCCAGAAAACTCACCTGACTTAAACCCAATCAATAATCTATGGAACCATCTCGATCGGGTTGTTCGCGCCATGGATCCTCACGCGCGTAATCTAGTGCAGCAATAGAGTCGGCATGGCTCAACATCCTAGTGAATACCTTGAGGATCCTAAATGACTATTTTCCCCTCTGCGAAAGATGGTTATTCTAGCTTTTGACAGTGGTCACATTAATATGACTGGACTGTGTAAATGTGTATTACATTCTTTTGTCTTTCTAAACGAAAAATAGAGGAAATAAAAATCAAAACACCAAGAAGGATTTTTAATGGTTTAACGAAATTTGGTAGGCTTTTTTTGTATACTTGAAAGATGAATTTGATTCAAATTTCACGTTAGGTACATAAGAGTGGCGCTAGTAGAGCCATTTTCAGCACGCAGATCAGGTTTATTTTAAATACGTTTTGTAAACTTTGTGACTGTTATTTTATCATTAAGATTTGACGTAGTGGGTCAATTTCAGGCAAGAATATCTTTAAAAAGACGAAAAAGTGATCTTCATGACCTAACTCAATGAGTTTGAACTAGGTCGCATAATAAGGCGAAGAACAAGTAGCTTTTCTTTTAGTGAATGACAGAGACTTGGTAGGAATGTATTCACTTAACGTGATTGTTGGAAGCAGTGACCCCAAGAAGGCATTATCGTAAGAAACCTGATGTCCAACAACGCAAGGGTCATCACTCACTGAAAATACTGCCGTATTTGCCACAAAACTGTGAAGCCTCGTATTGCATCTACAGAAGAAATTACAGCTTTTGTCAGTACCATGGATGAAGATCACACCGATAAAAAAGTCTTCAATGTCCAACCAACTGGCAGAAGAAGAAAGAGCAGGCCAAATCTTACATGGATTGATGGCCTAGAAAAAGATCTAGTTTTGAGAACTAAGAATTGAAGAACACTAGCAGGAAGAAGGTCGGCTGGAAAAGTTTTCTTGAGAAAGCCAAAGCTCATCCTGGGCTGTACAGTCACTGATGAAGGAAGGATAGCACCATATTGGCATAGTGAACTGTAACAAATCGATTGTTTGAGCAATAGCTCCGAGCCAGACGCACATAAGCGTTCATACCATTAGCTGCAAATCACTGACGTATATGACCTTAGTAACATCATACTAGACCTCATTAGAGAGAAGAGTGTTGATGCGTTTTGATCTCTGAGAAGAGCTGTTTCTGTCTTCGTGCCAGTGAGGGCCGTATATTGATTAGAAGAGTGCCGGGTTAGAATATGTTAATAATTTTTATGCAATCTTAACACGTTGGACCTGCGCCTGGAGTTAAAGTGTGGGAAGCAATGTTCTATGATAGCAGGAGTACTTTCGTGGTTATTCCTCGGACCACGATTGCAAATGTGTCCGTCAGTCTGGTGGCTCAAACTGTTACTTTGACCTTTTTGAACATTATTCAAGGGGGTTCGAGAGAATAATGAGGGCCCTCATACCACTGTTGTAACTCCTCATACTTTATAGAATCGCGACGTGCTGCGTAGGTTTGTTAAATTCCCAGATCTTTCTCCAATCGAGTGCAAATGGGTCACCTTTGGACGACAACTCCAGCTTAATTCACATTCCGAATTAAACGCCCTCTTATCCACCGACTAATAACTACACAGACATGCAATTCTATTCCACAAACTGATTTCCGGTACCTGTAGGACACATTGTATGTATTCAAAATTCTAGGGGTTACACCGTGCATTAATGGAGCATCACTTCACTTTTGAAACAGCTCTTCTCACGTTTACATTAACACGTAATCTTGAAACTTTAATCAATTGAATATGTTACCTAGACAAATGTAGTGCCAAAATTTCATAAAGCCTATAATTTTTTTTCTTGGTATTTGGATTTTTTTCTATCAGCGTATATTGCTTCTTATTCTTACAGAAAATATGCATGAAATAAGAATATGTATAGAATTATTTAGAATTTACTCTCCCCACTATAGTTATAATAAAAACATTTACTGATTTTAATTGTAAAGCATCTGTATAAAACAATTGAGTTCCCCTTTGAAGATAACACAGCTGAGTACACTGAGTCCGGAATTGATGGTTTTGTTCCGTAATCAGCCTTTCATGAACAAATATTGATTTTGTTTCATTATTTTTTGGAAAAAAGTTAATTAAGCCATAAGAAAGTATAATAAATATTTTGATTTCGGTGATAATGCCTGTTAAAGAATTTTATTATTCCACTTTTTCTTACAATTTTTATTGGTAACTAATAGAACGTTTATTTAATTTTTCCTAATTTCTTGGAAAAAGGAAATAAAATGTTACTCATTTTTAAGTTTTGAAGACTTTTCTTGAAAACATTTTTGAACTTTTATAAATTTTTACTCAAATCTGTAACTTTACTAATTTTAAATATATTTTCTTGCATTGCGAATATGAAAATATTTTAATTTTCTTGCTGCTGATCATTAATTTTTGAAAACATTGACACTGCGTTTTGATTTATTACAATGTAGATAAGCACATTTTATATCAGTATAAAATTATCTTCATCGATATTAACTCAAATTATATTGGCAATATTCTTTCTAAAGAGTTTTTTTTTATTTTTGAAAATCTTAAGATTTTTTTTCTTTAAATTTTTTATTTTGAAAATGCTACTTAACTTTTAGGGATTTTTATTACTTATTGTTCGGATGTATTTTTTTGTACTATTTTGCAACTCCTAACAAAAGTTTTTTCTTATATATATATTTTTTTTTTCTTAACTTTCCTAAGAAGAATAACTGAATTAATCACAATAATTTGATGCTAAGTAGATAGAAAACCTTTTTTTTTTAAAAAAAAATGAGTCGGAATACAGAAGAAAAAAAACATATTAGAAATACTTAAATTATATTAATATTATCGGCAAATGACGTTATTTAAGTATCTAGCAGAACAATTAACTATATATGAGTATATTTTCATTTCTTTTTTTGCTTATTCTTTACTTACTTTCTTTTTTCTACCTTGAATTCATAGATTGGTATCAAATCGGACCCTCAAACATACATGAAAACATCTTTTGCATATCATATCTTTCTCTTCCTGCTGTATCGAAATGAAATGGAATGTTTTAAATAATTATTTAATTTACACAATTTTCTAAGAGACAAAAATCGTTTCTAATCCAATCATATTTTAAACATACCTTAAAACACCGGAGGAAAATTATAGAGGATCTATTGATTACTTTTATGCGATTATTGCTTTTGAGTTTCAGTTTTCAAAACAAAAACTTATCGATTTGGAAGATAGAACATGTATGGAGTCCTATCACATTTTTATTGCTTATATAATTTAGTACTCTTTCATTATATTAAACTGATTCAAATGCTTCCAAAGAGTGCACTATCGCTGAATTTGATCATAAAAAAATTAAAAACAAACGAACTTTATCTTCCAACAGATAGATAATAGATAACGCAATATTCAGATAAGGTTAAGATAATTAAGAGAAACATGCTGGTTAAGAGGAATTTACACTATGAATAGGAAATATTTTTACAATTTGTAGGAAACGTGCGCACGCGCGGGGCTATATATGTAAATTAAACTGTTAGGTAAGTACAAAGTTTCTGCTCATTTTTTGAGAAGATGAAATGTAAAGAATGTAAAATGTATATATAACTGAAGATGCGCAACACCATTCAATATTCATTTTTTTCCTCATCAGCACAGGCAAATACATCCAATTCCTTTCCTTGAAAAAGAACCTGTTGGGGAATGAACTGCACGCATGAATATAACATCGAAAAGTGACCTCACAATCGGTTAATTATCCAAGACAAGAAGATAACCTGTCCGAAAGGATTGCATGACTAACTCTCCCGGCATAAAAGGCCAGGACGCAAAGGATCACGCTCTTTCTTGATCATTTCCTAAGCAAATTAACTTTTTTGAACGCCAATAGTTTAAGCAGAGGGCTGCCATGATTCGATTCCTTTCATCCTTCATGCATGTAAGTACAATTCTTCAATCCTTTAAATCTTTTAATACTTAATTACCGATTAGTTGTTAATTTTCACATAATACTTAATTACCAATAATACTTTCAATTTTTCTTTATTATGGAGTTATTTATATAGTTCATATTATTGAGTTTAATTATTAAGAATATTTTTTATTATTCATTTAAACAACAGTAATTTAATTGAACTAGTTACGTAAAACCTTTATTCTTTGACTAATAACACCATCACGAGGCCTCATATTGGCGTGATTACAGAAAAAATTATGTCGACTGACGACTCTAGGACACTTAGAATCTAATGTGGATTACAATCAATCTAACTGAAAGCAGCGAAAGGTGAAATTAATGGTCTGGCTTGGTGGCAAGGCCTCTTAGAAATTATACTCTGGATATTCTATCACTCACTCGCAACCTACTTGTGCTGAAGTTCTGGTTTTGACGTCGATACCGGTAGCTCAAAAGGCCAACAGAAAATCTACCAACGTTTTTTGTTATAATACATAATTCACTTCTCATTTTATATCACAATCTATTGCAAGAATGTCTAATTTTTGCACCAACAGCAAGAAAACGTGAATTTTAGGTATCGTTGTTCTGCTGTAAACTGATGTGGAACCTAATGACTCCACTTTCTGATGAAGCCCTGTACTTCCAAAGTTGTTTAGTGAACGATGAAAACTTCTGGCATGATTTGGATTCCTACTGCTTTTTATGGCATGCTCATGAGCCTCTTTTTCTGCAAGTAAAGTAGGTGTATATCTTGTTTCATTAAAAGAACTTCTGTCTCCTTGTCTGAACTTTCGAATACATCAAAGACATGCAGTGTAGTCATTTGCCATCCCCTTCTTACCTTTTCACTCGATATAAATAACAATAGAAGCCTTGCTGCGGAACTCCCTTTGCCTAACACGTTAAACAAACATAATAACTTATGGTAAATGAATCTTATCACTTGCCATGTGTATTGTCCCCACATATTTTTTTAAATCAATTTCTGTACTATAAAACACCCGCTTATTTATATCACAGGATAACTACACTTTTTGTTTGGCACCACTCAAATTATTACATTTTAATGTGCGATGCCAATTCTGTTGAAAAAGTGATTTTCCGAAAATAGGAAGACTTTTTATCCTAATCACTTTTACTTAATAACTTTTTATCCGCTCGAAGTGACCATTTAGTTCTTAGTTTTGTAGAACTCGATGTATGTATCATGGACACATTTGATAGTTAAAGACGGGAAAACCTTCAAAAAGTAATTGTTCTTAGGAAACTAATTTTTTACTAGTGAAACGAAGCCGGAGAGAGAGAGAGAGATAAAATGAAACTTTCAATTCGTTATCGTTAATGATGGCCATGGGAGATTCAAGTTTCAAATATTAAGTAGAACATTAGATACTTACTATGTTAGGATGTGATGTATGTAACTATGGGATCAAATTGAAATATCTGGTTTTATATAATTTAAAAGATATTTATAGCAATTAAGACACCAGTTTTTTATTATTTGTTAAACTATGAAACTAAAGAGTGATGTTTTTCTCATTGTTTATTTTATTAATCCCTCTTAATTCTCGGTTACTGATTACATTAAAAAGAACGTTTTCGCCCTTAATATTCTCATTTTTGTACCATAGTTTCATAGACAAAAACATATGATAAAAATGCATTAATAAACCAGTGTTTCATAACTTTTAAGTAAATTTTAAAAATCTCTTTCCAAAGAAATACTGCGAACTATTTTGTAACAATTCTCCAATATTTACATAAAAGAATGATACAAGCCTTCTTTCTCTCTAAGTATGTACACTTTGAAAAAAAAAGTACTATATTTAAATTTTTAAAGAAAAAAAAAAACTAGTTTTTTTTTAAAAACAATTCTTATTCAAAAATACATTTATGGGCATAATGTTAAGATTATATATATATACTGCTGGACAATTGCTAAGGACGGATCACAAATTGCTATGTAGCATAACATTAAGCGAGACATGAGGCCTAGTAGGATAAAATATAGTTGCCACACTGTTCAGACATTAGAATAAAGAATATTTATTGTTCTGGAAAGTACAAAAGCTGTGAAACATCTGAAAGAAAAAAAAAAAAAATGTTCATTTGATCTGCGTACGGAGAAATGGAACAATGTATCTAAAAGTCAGCAGGCACCTTAAAGAAAGGTATCAGTACGGGATATGTCCACCGTGGAGTGTGATGCAACATTCCACACGTCGTACCATACTTTGCACAACATTATCCAGCAGCTGTTGAGGCAATTTATCCCATTCCTCTGTGAGTGCACGGATGAGGGTGTTCTTGTTTGTGGTGTTCTTGTTTGTCGGAGGATAGTTTCGACCAGCAACTTGCCTCCCCAAAGCATCCCACACATTTTCAATGGGGTTTAGATATGGAGAACGCGCTGGCCATACGAGACGTTGAATACCGTAGCTGTCTAGACAATCCTGAACAGCGAGTGTTCAATGACATGTTGCGTTGTCGTCCATAAAAACAAATTTATCACCAACAGCACCACGGAAAAGCCAAACATGAGGAAGTAGAACTTCATCAATGTATCGTTGGCCCGTCATAGTCCCATTCGCAACCACATGTAGGCGCGTGCGGCCATTGATCATGATGCCGGCCCACACCATGATACTGCATGTCGGATATCTGTCCTTTTCCTGGATATTTTCTGGACGATAAGCAGTACCACTCTCGCGCAAGATCAGTTGGCGTCTACAATCCGATGATAGACTGAACCTACTTTCATCTGAGAATAGTACGCACACCCAGTCCTGTTCAGTCCAATTGTGATGCTCACGACACCATTGCAAACGGGTAGTACGGTGCTGTCTGGTCAATGAGACACACACAACAGGTCTGCGTGCGTATAGTCCTCCTCCCCTCAAACGTCTGGCAACAGTTTTTCGGGAGATCTGCTTTCCTGAGGCAGCAAGAAACTGATTTGCCACCTGCTGAGCTGTGGCGCGCCTGTTCCTTTTTGTTGATAGGACGATATATCTGTCATCTGCAGGCGTCGTACTTCTAACACGACCTCCCCCGTGCCGTCTATTTCACATTCCAGTAGTTTTAAATGACTTCCACAGTTGTGAAACAACGCTGTGAGCGATGTCGAACTCCCTGGCAACATCTGTTATTTTTCGCCCTTCTTCGATCTTTCCAATAATTCGGCCACGCATAAAATCATCTATGTGATGTCGGGAAGACATGCCAAAAATTTTAAGTTCGTCTATTAAATCTTTCCTGTAAAACTTTGACTTGAAACAACAACTGTCCACACGCGTCAAAACCTTTAAAGCTCTTATGAACGCTATCACGTGATGAACAGACGTGGAAAAAAAATTTGCATACTCATACTTCTTACTAATATCCCGCACTTATTCTAATTTTCCATATTTTGTGGTTGCTATGAATGATAGTGTTATCCGTCCTTTGCAATTGTCCAGCGGTGTATATATATAAATGTAAATTATCTGAGTTGAAAGTTTTTATAACAGTTAACAATTTTCTATACGTTATTTTTACTTTTCATAGTGAAAAATTTGTGAAAAAAGTAGGATATTAGTTTATACAGGAAAACTAATAATTAAAAAAAAAATTCCCATTTACTTTTATAACATCGGAAGTCCTATTTCACAATGAATCATACACTAATTGGATTACATTTCAACAATAATTTTCTCAAACGTTATTGAGAGCATTCTTAAGTTCCAGGATAGATTCGTACATATTTTCTTCTCCATATATCAAGGCAAGAATTGTCCAGATATTTTCTACAAGATTTACATCAAGGGGTCGGGCTTGTCACAGCATCATTCGAATATTGTTAACCCCTTAACTGCTGAGGAAAAGTTACGAAATTCACCCCCTCCAGTGTCACCGTTTTTCCCACAAGCGCGCGTTGTTACGAGATTTATTGGGGGAGGGGGAAGAAAAGGCGTGTTTTTCCTCCTAAAAATTGTTTACTTTTACTTTAAAAAAGAAAGAAAAGAAAATTATAAATAATAAGATGAAAATAAAAAAAAAATTTCCAGGTTTACAATGTAATAAGAAATGAATTATAACTTACGTGTTCTGTGATATGTCATAAAACATGGTGGAACACATAAACCTGTATCACATTCAGAGCATTCGTACAAAAAATTAAAAAGCTCCTTTTTCTCACGGTAAGTGAAAATGATTGCAAATGAAGAATAGAAAAGAGCACAATCAAACGTAAAAGCATAAAAAACTACTTTGCTATGAATTTTATCGCTCCTGAAATATACCCTTTCAAATTCCTTCCCACCTCTTCTCCGAAATAAGTAAATTCATTAGAAGCACTGTCAATGTTATGTTATTATATTCCAAACCATAAGATTAGTTTTAAACAAAGCAGCACAACCCAAAAAGTCTTCCCTTGGAAGGACAAATATACATGTCTGGGGCTCTAAAGGCCACAGCTCAGCAGGACGTGTATACACGCTCATATCACTTGAGGGGTTGAAAAATAGCTCGTTTTTCGCAACACTTGCCGTGTGAATAGATGCCCCGTTTTGTTGATATCTGCAGTCTTCTTCCCCTAATTGTGAAGCCTAAAAAGCCCCAGAATTCAATACTTTTATGTAATTTTGATGGTTTTACCTACCATTTAAAAACATTAGACTAGTTCTCCCTCCATAGCAGAAGGTTAACACCACCATGAAAGTTTGCCCTCTCATTTGAGTTCAGTAAAATTCTTAAGATTATGCTAGTGATACTGATAGTCAACACAGGACAATCTAAATTAAACTTCTCGTCTGAGAATATGACACATCACTTTTGTTGTCCTTGACGTGTGATCATTGATCCAATTCCTATCTATGTGTACTTTTGAACACTTCAGATAATGTTTTCCATTTCTGTACTGGAAAGAGCTTCGGAACTTTATGCTGCTGTGCAGTTTTTTTAAAGACATGTATTATTCCTATTTATGTTTTGATCTTTGAAGTGGTCAGACTTTTTGTTGTTTTCTAAGCTCCAGGAAAAGTTTACTTCCAACATGGGGATTCAGTTTTTTTTTCATTGTCCTATCTTACTTTTGGATCCGTGACAGTGTCTGGGGTTCGTAAATACAATAAATTGCCTTGAGACCAGCTAATATAGATGGGCAGTCTCCTTCTACAGCTATTCGCTCATTTCTATAAGCTAAACCTTGCATTCTTGAAATTCATTCGAAGACATTTTGCAGGAAAAAATGATATTATAAAGCAAAAAATCTTATTTATATATATATATGTATACAAAGGAAAATAATACATAACTTTTATCGTTCTTTGTGGAGGAATGTTACACCAAATCTTCTCACAAGTATCCATCTACGTTTTCATAACCTAGAAATTAATACATAACACAATTTTTTGGAAATGATAGATATCAATTTTTCAAATTCATTACTACTATTACAGGAAGCACGAATCTCAAATAGAATACACTTTAACTACAAGTTTACTTAAAATTTAAGTGCCCTATTTTTTTACAGAATGTTTACACATACACAGACACTTATATTAAGAGAGATATATAGTACAATAAAATTGAAGAATTGTGTCTGTGAACTGTAATTTGAATTACCCAGAGAACATAATTTAAAATAACATAAAGAGATGTCAAAAACAATCTTTTTACCCAAATAATCAAATATGAAAAATTATAAAGAATTCTCAAATTCTGTGTAAGAAAAATTATACGCCTTATGAATACATTAATTTCAGAGAGTTTCCGAAGATTATACTTTTCAGATTTTAAAGAAAAAATAAGATAATCTACCGTTTTCTTCGCCAAAACTATCAATATGCGATAACTTTCTGGGTGTAGTAACCATGCTTGGACTCTACGGATGCGTATATCATCAAATTGCGTAAGATCTTGATATTTATTTTAATATAAACACAAACACTTCGGATTATGAGTTTTTGAAAAAGAAATGAAGTTTAGCTTAAAATAGAAAATAAATAAACAAAATGCTGTAGTATTATAACCTTTCTTTTAACTGTTTCCACTTATGTTTATATAATTCTTTACAGATTTCGATTCCACTTATCTTTTAAAAGTCGCAAATCGTGCTGAATATGTTTCTCTGACGTCCGAGCTAAAATCTTTCGGCTAACTCTGTGTAAGCTTCAGGACGAACATGTACACAGACGCCTGATGAGTTTTGTTAATCAGATTTAGGTAAGTATTCCTTTTTCAGCTGTGTGTTTCAGTCACTTATCTGTTTTTAGGTATTCGATTAAAAGTACTATTTATGTGGTATTGCTTCATACATTTCAGCTAACTTTCTCAGATCATTGCAGCCTTTGAAATTTTGCATTTACTTTTGGTATTCTAATGAAGAAGCATCGTTCGTAATTTTTTTAAAAAAAGCAAATGTTTTAACCAAATGTAGTCAATTATATACACTGTGTTAAGAAATTTAGCCATTTGTTAATTTTCGTATTCATAAGAAATATAAATAATATATTTCCCTCTATATAGAAAGGAGATATTCTTGATTAATTAAAATATTATATATTAGCTGTTTTTCTGTTATAACAGAAATACAGAAAATATTATATAAGGGAAGGCTTATAACTACTTAGAATAAATTATCGAAAAAAATTAAACATTATTGTAAATAATTGAAAATAGTTCTCTGAAATTCACCTTCATTCTGAAAGCAAAAATGTTTTATTTAACATAAAGTCTGAAAATTAATAATTAAATCAAATTGATCTTGGAATCTCAGTTTTTAAGCCAAGGAATTGAATTTTTTTTTGACCAATCAATTTATTCAAGTTGCTATATTCACAAATTTTACCTATGTTTTACGGGAATAAATAAATTTTTTTAATAAAGTAAGACTCTTTTTGTTAAATAAACGAAAACGTATGTAATAAATTATAGACGAGATAATTAGTTATAGTGAGCAAAGTAATAATAATGGGAAGGAAAAACAAGTAAACGATTGCCAGATTCCTGATCCTCAATCTCATGATGAGTAAATTCGAATTAGAAAAACAATTACTTTTAAAGAATTATTCGTATCTTATGATTTTAGATATTATTTTTAATTTATTAAAAAGTACACATTTTTTTAAAATTCTGCTGAAAATAACTTGTATTATTCAAAAACAGTAGGACACTGCTCTGAAAAATATTTTTATACTTTGTAAACATTTTGAAAATGTGTTTCATTTAATAAACAATACTCGAGAAAAAGTGTGTCCTTGGTAGCCAAGTGGTCATGGTCGCGAACCCGTGACCGACGAGTCGTGAGCTCGAGACCTGGAATCACTCAAGACCCGCCTTGTGCAATGGCTGATGCGTGTCAAGTCTGCAGTGGCTCAAAGTTCTCATGTTTGCGTGGTGTAGCCGTTGGGATAATAGGGTACCAGCTGAGGTGTCCTCGTCCTTTTTCTTTAGCTTAAAATTGCGAGGTCCACCACAAATAGCTCTCGTGTGGTTTTTGAGTGCAACGTTAATTGAAGGTCAAATTACATCGTGAAAAACACACGTTGGATATTTTATTTTGTTTACACCGAAAAAAAATTTGTTGACATTTGTATTTTCATGAGTATTCCTTCTCAAGCTAGCTGAGTCATATTAATGCCACAAATATCAAATAGACTTCTTTAAGGTGGTTTTACTGATTCAATTAATAGCTATACAGAATAACCTGTTTTTATGCGGTTCTTTTTGTGCGATTTATTTTGTACGATCTTTTTTCGGGGATCTTTTTTAATGCGGTAAATGAATTTTAAAAGCTTTGGCACCCCTGTAATGTTTTCTATCATTGTACATTTAATTTATACACTTCAAGACGCTCTTTTCATTTATTATAAATAGTATCTCGGCAATGCACGTTCAATTGTTTTCTCTCAGCGCGCGCTTGATTGAAGACGAAACTTTCAATAGCAGAGTGATATTACCAAAAATTAGATAGATTCTGAAGAGGAATAAGAAGAGCCGGATTCTTCGAGAGAAGATTAAATATACGTAGGGATAAAGGCTACCCACAAATCAGAAAAGCCTTTTCTTAAAATCGATACTAATTTCGATAGGAGTTTTAAATTCCAAAAAGATCTTCGATCATGCATATAGGGTTATCTTGACGCTTACACAACTGACCAACCGACCAAAATCTTATCACTTACTTAACGGTGCTAAAAAAATAAAGCAACTGAAATTCTATCTTCAAGTGAGGAAAGCGATTTTGAACTAATTCATCTCAAGAAATGTGTTCTTTGAATTACTACGAGTAGTAGTGAATTATGTGTGTGTATTTTGAAAGCTTCTCTACGTATATAATAATGATAAATTAAATGTTTTAAAAAGTTCCCACATGCGTAATTGAATTATTAGTTTTGTTTAGAAACACTTTCTCATGAATTTCATAAATAATTGACGTATTTTGTAAGTGCAACTTTTTTAGGTGGTCTTTTTTCACCGCATAAAAAAATCTGTAGTATGTCGACAAAGTTGATTGTAATATGTAAGTATTTATGAAGTTTTCGAAATTTTTTTGTGCGGTTTCTTTTTATTCCGTCCCTATCAACCGCACAAAAATAGGTTTTACTGTATGTATGACTTCTTAGCAGACAGGAAAGACATGACTTATACTATAGATATTTAAATTGTGATGATAATGCCTTAAAATATAAAGAAATAACAAGGGCTTTATTTAAAAACTTTTTTTACATATTAATGGATTAATGCATCAATAATAATATTTCAATGTGAAGTTAATAGTCCTCTCCTATATTGCAAAAGATAAATCTAGTAAATTCTTAGAGTGTCTTGAATATTTTATAAATTGGTTAAATACGTATTTAGCGTTAGTCAGGCCTTGGGCCCCTAGAGTCCTGACACCCCCCCTGTAATGCGGGGGTGGATGTACGTTACATCACTTAAATGTAGACACTTCAAGACGTTCTGCTCATTTGCTATAAACAGTCTCCCGACAATGCGCATTCAGTTGATTTCCGCTCCAGCAGCTGATTGATATGACATTATCAATAATTTGATAAATTATGAAGATGGACAAAAAGAACCGGATTCTTTGAGAGCGGATAAAAATATGCAGGGATCCAGCTTTCCAATTTCCAACAAATTGGAAACGAATTTTCTTAAAATAAATACAAGTAAAGAAAAGAGTATAAAATTCCAAAAAGGGCTTCAATCATGTATAGCTGGTTATCGTGACATTTACAAGCAACCGACCACCTCGTCCTATGTCACAAAAACTTATCTCTTACTTTATGTTGCCATAAATCAATTGAAATTGCACCTTCAAGTGACGAAAGCGATTTTGAACGTATTCATTACAGGACTTTGAATTACGATGAGTAGCAATGAATTATGTATGTGCATTTTGAAAACTTATCCATGTATACAATGGGGAACTATATGTTTTTAAAATGTTCTAATGTGTAATATTGAATTATTTATTTTGTTATGGAAGTACTTTTACATAAAGTTCGTAAATAATTGGCATGTTTTATAAATGTGGCTATTTTTATGCGGTCCCTATCCACTGCATAAGAAAAGTTTTTTGTTGTATTTCCACGAATTAGTTTGTTATATGTAAGCATTTATGAAATTTTTGAATGTTTTTTTGTGCGTTTATTTTTATGAGGTCCCTATCTACTACCACACCACACCAAACGCACAAGTACAAGTTTAACTGTATTTCGTATATTGAATACAAAGCTATAAATCAAGTTTCTATGTGTCAAGTTTTTTGAAAACATTTTCTTTAAATATTGTTCATTCAAAAGAGCCGACGAAAGAAAAATGCTAACATTGGCCTTTTAACATTATTAAATTGATATAAATCTCTTTCAAAATATTTTAAAACTTAAATTTCTCTTAAGAGAGAAACGATATTTTTCATCTGTAAAAGTATCCTAAAGGAAATAAAATAGCAGTTTCAGTTTTTAGTGACATTTACTTACAGTTTGCTTTTTATGTTTAAAAGAACATTTATTATTAACATAATAACTGCAAATATTTTATCAACAAGCGGAACATATTCATAAATTGTATAATTAATTACTTAGTAATATGAAATTCAGTTACATCGAGGGTCTTGAATTTCTAAGAAAGTATTGTTTGTAGCAATGCTTATGTGAAAGCATGTAATGTATAATCTTGAACCATAATAAAAAAAACCATTCTGCTATTTTATATAACTCTTCGATAATTATGTGAATTGATTTTATTCTTTCTATATATTCTCTTTTGAATTGCGGTATTTTTCGCCAATAGATTGATTTACAATTTATTGTAAAATAAATTACAATGGCGATTTTGATCGAAATTTTATTTTTTTGATTTTATTAAAAATCAAATTAATAATTATTTTAATATCACTAAATTTTTTTATGTGAAACACCCCAATAAGCATTTGCTTCTTTCACCGAATATTAACTCGAAAAACATTCATTCTAATAACAGATGACTAGTTTCTGACATCTGCAAGTTATTTATTTTAGATCTGATGACACACACAGATTTCTAAGTCTTGCTTTTTAACTTCAAATCTATCTCATTCGGCACTCCGGTCGATTACAGGTCAACGCTCTTGCCCTCAGCTATGGCGTATAATGTGAACTGTCGATTATCAGTTCGATGAATTGTGTCTTAAGACGCCTTTATTAACTGAGCTGAAAAAAAAATATTCCCTTCGGTCCAGTTACTAGTCTTTTCTCTACGATCTTTTTCTAATTGAGATTTGTGGACAAGAATACTCTGTAACAACCTCTACTGGGTATAAGCATTTTTTTTCAGCATTGATGCTTTTTGAGGAACATTGTACGTTTTTTTTTGCAACCATTACAGCTGTACATCTTCTGTTGCATTGTGAAACGATTACTTTTTTTAATTCACCGATTGTCTTGTAATTGAGGTCACTTTTCTGTTCGACGCATGCACTGTAGCCTTTTTTATGCGGCTAGTCGTGATTTTAGATTGTATTTGTTATTCCCGGACGCTCTGTTTTTACGTAGAATAATATTCATTCAGTAGCACTAGGCTCTACTCTTCCTTCTAATGTTCCATTTCTGCTACCATTGATGGCTTTGGACATGTGGTTTGACGGCATGGTAATAAGTGGACAGGGGATTTTATTTGCCATAACAGTAGTGTCCTATGAACTCGGCCTTATATGGACTAAAGCAGGGGTACTCAACCTTTTTTCCCGCCGGGCCACATACTAGTGGTAAATATTTCACGCAGGCCGCATACACATGACAGTTACCGTAAAATCCTGCGTATAACGCGCACCTATACTTTCAAGCTGCATTTTTTAACTTTTAGGTATATTCGACGTATAACGTGCACCCCCTTTTTTTTTTGAAGAAATCCGAAATATATTAAAATACATTGCTCTTATGTTTTGAAGTCATTTATTCGAGGTATTATTCCAAACTTTAAAAAAAATATTATACTTCCAGAACTACATCTCTTTTAGTTCATAAGGCAAGTCATTTCTTTTAAATAAACAGCATTTCGATACATATAGAAGAAATTTCTTTTGTTTGTGTTCATCGCTTTTGTTATTTTTAAAGCTATCGTTTTTATATCCGGTGTATAACGCGCACCCTTAAATTTCACTCTTATTTTTTGTGTTAAAAGTGCGCGTTATACGCCGGATTTTACGCTATTTCATGCGGGCGCAACATGTGGATAGTGGAAGAAGCACACTATAAAATCAAAGCAATATTGAGGAACAAAATTGATAAAAAAAATATTAAACTCATATTTTTGGCTTTTATTTTAATACTATATTAACTTTTCTATCAAACACACACACACACAAAAATATTTATTTTTATGAATTTTTACTGAGTTACGGGATAATTCTTATTTCCTTTCATCTATGACCAAGCCTTTAGCTTACATTCTACTATTAAAAAACAAATTGATAGCAAAATTTATATATTTGATTGCTTGATTGGCAGAATTTCCTGTTAGTTTTTTGTGTCCATTGTTCTCCAATAATTTAATTTCTTAGTGCAATGGGCCATGACTGGGCCACTTGCGGCCCGCGGTCCGCAAATAGAGTGTCGGTGGACTAAAGGGTGGCTGAGCTAGTGAAAATGCTGGGTTTTTGAAAATGGGATTAAAAAATTTTATTCAAGGGTTTCCTCAGAAAATATTGTACTACACTTTTAAGGTATCCGAACACGTTGAAAATAATTAAATTCGGTCAAGACAGATATTTTGTATTTCTTATTTTACTGAATAGAGCTATCTTTTGGCTTTACGAAACATGCTTTGTTTTGTTTCTACGCTGCCTAGAGGCCAAGTTACAATTAATTTTATAAAGTTAAAAAAAAACCCGGAAGTGGATCTTAGATCTACCAGAAGTGGGCATTTAAATTGCTCAAAATCTACCATGGCGAGTCTAATAACTAAAAATGTTACGAATGTATTTGTATAAAACTTTTTGAACCTGATATTTATGTTATTTTCCAGAGAATGTAATAAAATATTTCTTATTGTATGAATACTTTTTGAGTTATGGCTTGTTATTTAAATAATGGTCTCATAAAGAATGTAATATTTCTTACATGTTTAATGAATCTGCTCTAAAAACTTTTCAAATTTAAATAAAACATTAAAATTTTAGTACATTTTCGAGATAAATGCATCTAATTACTTTTAGTAATACTTTTGCTAAAATATGTTTAGTACTTTTTGCTCTAACTGCTTTGAAGTGTTTCAAAAATATTGCTAAAATTTCACATTTATTTGTGATTTTTGTAAAATTTAGGTAATTTATTTCAAATATTGTTAGTTAAATAGCAGTATTTATTGGTAATGAGTCCTAAAAAGCATTTATAACGTTTAAATATGCTATTTTGTTAAAAAGTACACCGAACGTGTTCGGATACCTTAGTTTTGTTTGTTTGAGAATAAAACAGAAAATAAACTGCCCAAATATCCTTAAACAAAGGAAAAGTACGCATTTTATGCAGGCATAGAGCATTTACTACATGAAAAGGAAAATTAAGGATTACATAGTATACAGTATTTTACCTGATCAGACATACCTTAGATAAATACTTTATAAAAGCATAAATACATATATATGTCTATAATGAAAAATAAACAGCCGACTTTGTAAAGACTAGCTGCTTTTTTAAAGAACTCAGTGATCAATCTTGCTAAATAAAGGGGAATGAAACCAGATATAACTTATCTAACCAGTTGTGCTTAAACAGATTAGAGGAAGTCAACATTCCCTCTCACATACCAACAGATTTTTAATTTTTAGCATAAAGCACCTCGGCGCTTTCATGTATATGTTTTTTATACACCTCTCTACATAAAATTAGTCTGTGTAAGCCGCTGTATCCAATGCAGAAATCTCTTGAGTTAAGACAAAAGGCCTGTTATGTCCTATCTGCCGAAAAAATAAAAGCTCGACTCTTCAATCCACTTTGCTTCATGATGGACACGTTTCACAAGATACGGCAAAGGTATAAGATATAACATTGTTTATAAAATGATAGAATAAATACCATTGATAAACTAGCTGCTACTCATACATGCTGAAGAAAAGCATGAAGATGGTCAGTGTGCTTATTTCATAAAATAGCTACAATGTTTCTTCTGTTTTTACATCCCAATCACTCGTTCAAACAATACAAGGACCTCTTTGTTCAACAAAAATTTATCATAACATATCAGTAACATTCAAGGAGCCGTTATAGTGAAAACTCTCATATGTCGATTTACCTAAACGAGGAAGGTATAAATATTGTGTCCAGTGGGAAAAAAATAGAAAAACGGATATAAGATGTGAATTATATGAAGTATACTTCTACCAAAAATAAAATGTAAATTTCGTGTCTTATTTATCATAGAAAGCACTGTGAAAAATAATGTAATTGCAAAGTGTAAATAATGTATGTAACTGAAACTAATGAACTAGTTTCATGTTCTTTAATATTTTGAAAAGTTTATACAAAATCAAGATACTGGTTAAAAGCTAGAAGAAGGGGTTAAAATGACAATAAAAGAGGGAGGAGGAATATGATTGAAATAAAACATACTTGTTAAAATAATAATCCTATGAAGTATATACAAAATATTTCTTAATGCCTGGATTAAAAATTTATGAAATAATACACAGATAACCCAATACATTTTTTCAACGAGTCGGAATAATTCAACTGTATAGCTAAATTGAAATTTAACAAGACAGTATATACAGGTCAAATTTAAATAACCACAATAATATGCTAGCTATTCTTAATCTAATATGGTTTCTGATTTTGAGGGTTTTACCATTCCTGGGAATAACCGGGAAATCCCGGGAAAGTAGTTGTCATTCCCGGGATACCCGGGAATACATCAAAATTTCAAAAAAAATAAAGACAGGTTATTTTTAAATAAAATCAATAATAATTATATAAAATAAGAACATATATCAAATTCAAAAATACAAAAAAATGCTTAGTAAATTGATTATTTAGTTTTAAAATATGATTTCAGAAAGCCTAAGCAATTTACACTTTTATCATTCAGCCTAGTTCTAAGCTTTGTGACGAACATTCTGGCAGCAGAAAATGCTCTCTCGGCTTTAACCGACGTCGGAGGAATTGTTTCTAAAGCCTCATATAGTTTTATAAAGTTTGGTGATGGATTTTCAGTCCAGTTGAAAAACTTCATCTTTGTTTCATGATTTTATTGAAACTAGTACTTTTTTGGTTGAACAATATAAAACTTTTGTTTTAGAGTAACTTGCCTTCTCTAATTTTTCGTCCAACGTCAGAGATTTTCTTTCAAAATCTCCATGCTTTCTTTTTCTGAGTGCGAAGAGTTGTATATTGATTCCTCTTCTTTGCAAAAAAGTCTTATCCCTATCATTTGGGCTTGTCTAGCCAAACAACTTTTACCAGGAAATCGCGAATTATCGACAGTAACTGCAACTGCTTCGTATTTTCTCCTAAAATTCAGGTATTGCATTAATCCTATTAAATTAAAGTTGCATCTCTCATTAATTCTTTGGATTAGAGAATATTTCATATTTTTCGCAAATTCTGAACTTTGTTTGTTCAACTTTCCAATAACGAAAGAAAATACACCTGCAGTTTACGAAGTTGCATTTTGACTGCATAATTTTTCTAAGCCAATTTTTACTGTCTTTAAGTCTGCTACAATTGTAATCACAGTTTCAAACTCTACATTGACCGTCATTTGTTCTTCTTTAATGTCAATTAATGCTTTTAAAATTGCTGACTTTATTTCTAAAAAAGTTTCAGGCATTGCCAATAAGCTATTCAAGCGTGTTTTGGTATCCAAACAAACCATCTTTACATCAAACCATCGATTTCCGGGAAGGAAGTTAATTCCCGGGAATAGTAAAAGTACAGAAATCTTATGATTTCCCGGGATTCTGGGAAAGAAACCCAAAACCGTATATTCTACGGAACTAATACATTTTTAGACCATGTTTATAAAAATAAATCTTGGGTTCAGTAAGCATTTTGAATAGTATTCATAAAAGAAATAAAAAAAGAAACTCCATTTAGTCAAATTTCGCGAGATAATTGTCTGTTTTACAATTATATCACTTTGAATTACATTTTATATTTTTCAGACTTTTCAGTATTAATTTTTCTGTAACTCTGAGAAGGCTATCCTGAACGTAGTATAACAGCAAGCATTGAAAATTCTATCTTTCTATTTCGAAAATTATTATTCAAATAAATAGTTGAAAAAAGTATTCTTCGTTAATGACTATTCCATTGGTTAATTTCGTATAACTATTTTTATTCAATATTACCTATGTATTCTACAGTGCAGGCCTAATATATATTGATAACAAATAACACAGCCATTTGATTAGTTTTTTAAAACTGCATCGAATCAATTTGCAATTCAAAATTTACTGCGTCCACCGATATGCATTTTTTTATATTCATATGCTTAAGTAACAATCTCGTTAAACCTATGTCATGACAAGCACCAGAAATGTGTACTTACTAAATATATTGAACCGTGGAACTATAAAAAAGCCTCCCATTAGTGTATAGGTATAAAATATTTATTTCATTTGAACTTATTTTGTTATTATAATATATTTGTTTGTATTATATTTGTTTCAGGTTTAAGAGTTTACAAGTCTGAAGCCTTATTTACACAAATCTTGCATTACCAGAACTTCATCATGATTCACGAAAAATTGATCTTAAGTGCTGTGGATTATGTCTTCTTAACGGCCATGCTTCTCGTGTCTGCCGGAATCGGTCTCTACTTTCAAATGACCAGCAAGAAGAAAACAAGCGAGGAATTTCTTCTTGCAGGAAAAAATATGTCCGTTCTGCCAGTCGCTTTTTCACTCATGGCCACCTTCATGTCATCCACGACCATTATGGGCATCCCGGCAGAAATGTACTTGTATGGCACTAACATGACTTTCATGAATTTGGGTTTCATTATAGGACCAATCATTACGTCGTACCTTTTCCTACCCATATACTTTGCAAATGATGTGTCCACAGCATACGAGGTATATGTATATATGATATAAGAAATGTTTTTCTCATTTTGTCTCTTTTTCCTTTTTGCTACATTTAATTTGATTGTTCACTAGTGGAGAATGAACAACAAGCAATTTTTTTTTCTTTCAGCTAGCCGATGCCTTACAATCAGAATGGTTTCAGATTAATCTAAAATCAATAAGTAACACACATTATTAGTTAATATGTAATATTATTACAGTATTACCATATTAATTCGAATCTAAGCCGCCCTTTTTTCAATATTAAAGTTACTGAAAATCGGTTGCGGCTTAGCATCGAACTTTAAAGAAATGCGTCGAATGGGCAATTAGATCAATTACAGGTTATGAACTACTCTACACTATACTTTTCATTTTCCACAGACTTGTGAGAATTTGGGGTGCGGCTTAGATTCGAATAAATACGGTATATTATATATAGTGCCATGCATCATTTGGGGTGTTTAGCAGACTAAATGCTATATATAATTTACATCCTTTACGAAGGTAAATTTAAAACTACTTATACTTTTAATTCTACAAGTTTATTAAACAAAAGTAGGTGGCAGAGACGTCAGCGTATGCTATGAGTTGGGGCGTCATTTATTCACGATCACTTCAGTTGTCGAATAGCTAGAATAGAATACGAATTTCAGCTCCACTATCAGATTACACAAAAGAGCAACGATGAAGGACCAGATCCTTGTGTTCATAGAATGTGAAAGGAACAGAAATTCACCGGAGATATACATATAACAATACAGGGGAATTGTTTAATCTCATTAAAGTGCTTTATTGAGTTTCAAAATGTTTAAAAATAGCTGAAGGAGCTTAACGCAAAACGAATTAGCGAGGGGTGACCATTAACATCAAACACTGACGACAACATTCGGCAAGCTCGACAGATAGTTATAGCAGATATGCAAGTTACCATAGGTCAAATAACATTTTCTTTCAACATCAATCATGGTTCTGCCTATCAAATTACCCACAACGAACTCAAATTCTATAAAATGTGAGTGCGATAGGTACCACGAATGCTTGCCGTAGCAAACAAAACTAATCGCTTGGACATCTGTCAACTTTTACTGGATTGCTTCAAAGCGGAATGGTACACATTTTTAAGAAGAATAGTAACCATTGATGAAGCATGGAATCACTACAATAATCTCAATGGAAATGTCAGAGTAGGGAGTGGAAACAACCAGAATCCCTTGAAACGAAACAATTCAAAATCTCGCGATCGACTGGAATGGCGATGTTTTCCTATATCCCTTATTTGGAGATGATAAAGGCCCTCTCCTGGGCGACTACTTTGACAGGGGGAAAACTGTAAACAGTGTGAGCTATACAGTGATTTATTGGTTAATAAGCTGAAACCAGCAATTCTAAACTAATGTCGTGGTTTACTCCCAAACCTTTTCTTGTTGGAAGACAACGTTCGGTAACACACGACCCATAACACTACAGAATCAATCAATAAAATGGACCTGGGAACCCTTGAAAACTCATTCCACGGCTCAGATCTTGCTTTCTCAGGCCTTTATTTCTTTTAATCATTCAAGAAAAATTTGAGAAGTCGTCTATTTCCCTCAGACATGGACATTCGTTATGCGGTGCAAAAGTGGCTTCACGAGAAACCGAAATCTTCTTACAGGTAGGCATACTGAAACTTGAGGATAGTGACACCAATTTATATTGAAAAATAATGTATCTTTTGTACATCTGTTTTTATTTAATAAAGTTGTAGAACGAAATGATTTTAACATACAGTCTGCAATTGACACAATATCCCTTTATAAATTATTTTAATTTTCTTACTTCTAGTGTCGGATTTTTAAATGATGCATAATTACTTTTTATTTTAATTTAAATTTAATTTTCGGTTTTAAATTTCTAATTTTATAAGATTCTCCGAAAATGCTCTTAAATATTTAAAACTTTAAAACTATTTAAAATAACTGGCAAATAAGAGCTCGTTAGAAAAATTATTGAAGATTTTATAAATTTAATGTAAATCGGTTCTGTATTTTGAAGTTTTAGAGATTCTGTGTGTTTGTGTATTGTAATGCTTAATAAAGGACTGAATTTAGATGACATTATAGGAGAGCGTCATTTTGAAATATAGGTGACGGCAAATCTGCTACATTTTAATTTTTTTAATAGAGAGAGAGAGAGAATCGTATCTTTTTCAAACTTAAAATATCTGTCTCAGCGGGTAATTCATTTTTCAGTTTATGTATATTGGTTTACTATTTTAAACAAAAAAGTTGAAAGATGTACTTATCATATTTTGTACCTTTGCAGTACTTAGAAGAACGATTTGGAAAGACTACAAGAAGATTAATATCTGCAATGTTTGCTTTCAAAGAAGTAAGTTTTTTTCTGAAATTTTATGATTAAAATAGAGAAAGGCTGCATTCTTTTTCAATTACTACTATTACTTCCCTCTCTCCCTATATATATATATATAGTTCCAATTTTAAATTGTTAATAAAATACTTTTACTCATCCACACAAGTTCAAATACATTTTTTAAACTTGTAGTGGGTGACATTTGATGTAAATACATTTTTTTTTTCAAATATTAATTCATTCATTAAGTTTTATTTTTTAATTTTAAATTTATTCTGCGTTATTTCTGACAAAGTTAGATTTATCTGCAACAGATGAGGCCCCAGTAAGTTTTTCTAACGAGGTAGAAATTTACTTAAATTTTTTTTTATATTACTTGTTTTAAACAATTTTACATAAATTACGGTCCTTACGACAACATAAACATGATATTTATTCATATTGATTAACAAAATCAATAACTGTGTTTTAACTGATTAGTTTATTTCTTGCTTAATTCTTTCTCGATTTGTTGCAACACTTTTATTACCTAAATAAAAAAGGATTCCCATCTATTCGATTTTTAAGCAGTTTTTTCAAATGGGCCGCATTTTGGTATACACGGCAAACGGGTCAAGTTCCCAAGTGTAAGAGCCATTTCATTGGTGGCACCATTTAATGGAGGCTTCCGCTACCAGATTTTGATTTTTGGATATATTCAATTCAAGCTCTTGTCGGATGCTAAATATTGTGTTTTTAATTGCTTTAACTCCTGAAATAACTACTTGCAATGAATGGGAAATAAGGTCATCCCGCCTCCTCCCCAACTGCTCTACAGATCTTACATCACCATTTTTCTGAGTAACGTAGATTTTGTTAATACAGGGTGCGCTAAATAAGCAGTACAGCTACAGTAGCAATAGCTTCTTCTGTACGCACCGTACGGCGTCTCTGGGGATGCGAGTTATTAATTAGAGTAAACGTGGTGCGAAAACGTTCCATGGTTAATCGAATTAACTGCTCTGATGGACGATTTTGTCGACGATAAAATGGACGTAGTGCGCGATACGTATTCCGCACAGAACCATTATTTTCGAAATAAAATTGCACAATTTGAAAGCGTTGTTCAGGCGTGAGTCTATTCATGATGAATTGCCAAACCAAACTGAGAATAAATCACTTGACAGCTGTTAAATCGGTCGCCATCTTGGAAAGTAATGCCAACTTAAAATTCCATACCTGGAAAAAAAACACTCTTTATAAACACAAATAAGTTTTTTATGTTTTGATATAATTATTTTTTTTCTTTTTGTAAATTGTAATTGAATTCTTGGAAATTTATTATTGAACCATACAGTACAAAACAACGCGTTAAAATTATCGAGTTTTTCTATTCTTATCAACGATCAGTTGTTATGAAGCAGCGTAAATATTGGAAAAAAATTTTATTCAAGATCAGCTCCCACAGCTTTCAAGATTATGAGTTTGGTCGGGCGGTTTGAGGAACTGGTTTCAGAGTGGCCAACCGTCCTGGAAGAGGTGCCCATCGAAATATTCACACTGAAGACAATATGGAAACTGCAAGGTTGAATGTTGCAGATGATCCAGCGCCGTCGTTCAAGTCCATTGGGCATTTCCAGAACGACATTGCGTAGAATTTTAAAATTAGATCTTAAGATGTACCATTACAAAATTCAAATTGTGCAAACACTGTGCTACCGTAAGGATTGCCTTCTGCGTGAAATTTTTGGCGAACGTCTGATTTCTAAAAATTCAAATGTGTTGGAATATGTTTTTTTACTCTATGGGATTTTTAAAGATAGAACTGATTTTTATGTTGTATGTAGTTTTGGGAATATTAGAAATGAAAAGGTTGGGAGCAAATGTGCTGGTGAATGAATAATCCTCTACTCCATGCTCCATACTCCGGACAAACGTCAATGTTCCAGGAATGAACGCTTTCTTATTAAAAAAATATACACTTTCAATACAATAAAGTATGTTTTCCCCTCTTTATAGCTTCTTTTTACTGCTGCCACACTCTACGCCCCTGCATTAGCTTTGAGTGCAGTTACCAATTTGTCCATGTGGATGTCCGTGATAGTCATAGGAGTTGTTTGTACATTTTATTGCACACTGGTAAGTATTGATTGATAGCTCAAAAACAATTTCAAAGGAAATTAACGTTTTTTTTATTCTCTAATGCGTTCAAATAATCAGAATTTAATTTGGAATTATTGCACACATATTATGAATTTGATTATACGCGTCTTATTTTAAGCATTTTTTCAACTATCGTGATTATGGGTATGATAAATATGAAATTATAAAACTCATTTAAATTTCATGTGCATCTTTCATACGAATTAAGAATAAATCAAATAAGTAGATAAAAAAATTAGCTTTTTATTTAATTGTACTTTCTTAAAAAGCTAATGTGTCTTAAAACTCAAGTTTATGTTCTAGAATAATTTTATTTTCTTAGAAAAATAATTTGCATATCTCAAGATTATTCATTTCCTCCTCTTAGTTCACACTATCTTCTCTCTATATATTTATTGATACATGCATATATCGTTCAAATTTCAATCCTTAATAATACACCTTATATTCATCCACCCAAATTCAAATACATTTTTTTAAACTTGTACTTTATGATACTTGATGTTATATTACAACTTTTTCAAATTTTAATTCAAAAATTAAATTTAATCTAATGAATAAATAGTAAAAAAAATAATAGTCCAACACCATATATAAAAAAGAAAATCGCTCGTTGTGTCCCTATAGCGCAATGCATAGCGTGCTGAACTTCTAATTCAAGGGTCATGGGTTCGAATTCCACCTTGGATGGCCTAATTTCTGAAATTGTGTGATTTCTTTTCTATACTATTTATTAGAATAACTTAATTTGATTAATGAATAAATAGTAACAGAAATAGTAATCCAACACAACAAGCAGAAAGGAAAATTGCTTTCTAATTTGCGTTTTACTGCTGTGATTCTGTCGTATGCTCAGGGTGGCCATAATTAAACTGCAAGTGTTCAAGGGGTGCTGGAGAGAAAACTACCGGGGATATGCCGGGGAAATTTGGTATCTACACGCTTCAGGGCACGCGCAAGTCAAATATGCAAGGAAAAAAAATCGCCGTTTTCACCCGATAGATGGCGCTGTACCGTATTTCAACACTCACCAGTGGCATATACAAATTCTAAAACCGATAGACAGAGCATCATAACTTTCAAAGTATAAACAATATAAAACATCTCTTACAGTTTATCAAAATTCCATACAATTCGCTTCAGTAATTAAATTTTTACAGTATCATGTAATCAACGTAAATTAAGATCACAAATTAAACAATCCATAAAGATGTTTTAGAAGACAATTATACCATTATTTATTCGATGAAATTATCACATGATGTTCTCACTATGCGGACTACCAGATGCTAATCCCATGCTACTTCAACACGCACGTACCCTGGTCCAAAAGCACCAAATACCTAGGAGTAATCCTAGATAAAAGACTCACTTTTAAACAACACATTATACAAATACGTAGAAAATTTAATATTTCCGTCGCTAAAGTTTTCCCCTTAATTGCACGGAAATCATGTTTATCTTTAAGAAATAAAATGCTTATTTATAAACTCGTTCTCAGGCCAATTCTACAATATGCAAGTCCAATCTGGGGCCACGCAGCCTATTCTAATATCAAGATGCTGGAATCAGCGCAAAATAAAATTATTAAAATTATCACGGACTCTCCGTGGTATGTTAGGAACGAAGACATAGGATTCGCAATCAAACTTAAAACCTTAAAATGTTTTTTTCAAAAAAATAGCTACTAAATTTTTTAATAATATTGACAATCATACTAACCGAGCAATAGCTCGAATAGAAAAATATGATATTAATCCTTCATTTAATAGACCTCGCAATATTTTAATTTAATCGCTTAAATTCTTAAATTTCTTCCGATAACTTAAAACTTCTACCAGACTTACTCTCGACCAATAGGGACAGAGCAAGCCGGCCAATAGCGAAGCGAGCTCTGGGATCGCCTCGACACCCAAACTCAATTCCTATTGACACACCCACTCCGTAAGAGTCACCATAGGCTGTCCCCTGATTGGACCACACATCCTCAAGCTAATGCGCTCAAATACCCGCTCTTTTTGGGCGAAATTCAAGCGAGGCGGTCTTTCCGACGGTGCGGGTAACCCTGTGCCAAAAGAATCTCCGACCTCCATCTTTCTTAAAGTCCGCTCTAGTGGACAAGGCTTTAATATAATTACACACACCTAACAAAACAACACAAATGCAATTACTCAATCACACTACACACTTAAATTCTCATTTATTCCTACACACAAGTAAATTATTTAAATTCCTCTTGTTATTTCTTTAATTATCAACACAATATTTTATAATTAAGCAGCAAAGGGCTAAGTGAAAGCTGAACTCATGCAACTCATTCATTCATCATGATTGGAGATTGAGCTTCCCTGCGGGAAGCAGGTTCTCCTTTAAATCCATCAACTTATATACTTATAATCCCATGCTGAAACGTAAAACAGCATGGTGTGCCGTCGCATTTAAAATCTATGTTGCAACACACCTCACGTGTCTCCTTATGCTAGATTTCAATCCAGCAACAGAAGCATTTCGTTCTCTATAAAACATATCTTTCAGATGTCTCCACAAGCAAGGATTAAGGTCCGGTGAACTTGGGGGAAAGCATTTTCAAAACCTCTGCTTATGACTCAGTCTGCACCAAAGATACCATGTAGCTATTTTTTAACAGGTTTAGTGATGTGTGGGAGTTATCCGTCACAACGATACAGGGTATTCGAAAAGTATAGATACGCTTTCAAATTTTATTTAAAAATAAACAAAGACATTCACTTGCAATTTTTTATATTCCATAAAGAAAGTACCAAAATTTCTTGTACAATGTTTTAGTGCGCGATTTCAATTTGCGCATCATTAGTCGCACGCAACACATCGAGTTTGAACGAGCCGTCATTTCATCTTCTGTCAAGGCGGCCAGATTTTGTTTTTACCAATACGCGACCTATCACTATTTTCCATGCCACTTATAAATGGTGGATCTTAGAGAGACTTCGATCATAGATGGTACAAAATTAACGCTGTACATTTGTTGCAGATTTAATTTCGATAGATCGCGCTACAACTTACGCTTGTTCTTCTAGTGAAGTCATTTTGAAACGACAATGTGTAAAAGTTAACGGTACAACATCCAGTTTGCATTTCATGAAATATAAAATTCATTCTTTTCTTTATGTAACATAAAAAACGGCAAGTGAAAATCTTTATTTATTTTTAATTCATTTTTGAAAGTGTAGTAATATTTTCAGACACCCTATACATCACCCCCAATCCCAACCTGCGGTGGGTCTTTCATTTCGCCGGAACTCAAATCCAATACTAGGCAACGCTGGCCACGAGTTCGCGACATGAACCCATTGCAACGGTGGTAACATGTTTAGTGGAGAAAACGGAAATATATGGATGGTACAAAATCATATGATTTCCTATGTTCTACATCAATATTTAGTTATCCATTCTTCGTGATTATTCTTGCTTTACGGTCGTTATCACATGCCATCAGGTACATATATCAATATTTCTTTCGGAGAACTTCTAATACAAACTCGAAGTAAATGCTCAGATTACTAAGAAAAATTAAATATTAAATTATTTTTCTTTTAGTATATAGCACATATTTTTGCTTACATGAATTTAATTCTAAGTAAAGACTGCATGCATTTTTTATTTAGAAAGTGGAGTAAATGTATTCTTAGATTTTATTTTTCAATTCCTACTATTAGCTCACACTCTCTATTTATTTATTTATTTATCTTGGTGGAATTTTTAATCGTTAATAAAATACGTTTTAACGCACTCAATTGAACCGAAATTTTATATACATGATTATTTTGGACGACAATACAATACTTTAATGATAATTAATAAAGACCTTATAGACCATGGTTAGAGAGAGAGAGAGAAATCTCCTGTAGACTCGAAGCGCTACACGCAACGACTAATGGAGCGGACATTGAAATCGTGCTATAAAACATTTTGCAAGAAAATATGTTTACTTTATGACAATTAATAAAAATTAATTACCACTTAATGTTGTGATTCTGTTCCACGTATATACATATTTATATTAATTGTAACTATTTAATAAAAAGTAGCTATAATAAAATTTTTCTTTAATGATCTAAGTAGGGGAATTGACTTAAAAAAAACTTTTTTATATTACTTGTTTTTTCCTTTAGAATGTATCGCATCATTCATAAATAATTTTACTTGCGTTATTTAAAATCTGATTATAAGTTAAAACTGTGCATGCAATTTTTTACTCATAAAATAGAAGAAAAGTATTACAAGGTTTTATTTTTATACAAAAGCATCATGAAGATTTATATTTCTCTCTAATGCAGGGCGGCATGAAGGCAGTGCTGTGGACCGACGTGTTCCAGGCAACTCTAATGTACATCGCGCTATTCGCCATTATCATAAACGGATGCCTGTTGTTGAATGGATTTGGAAGTATCTTTGAAATCGCAAATGAAGGGGGAAGACTGTTTATTCCGAAGTAATTTAAATATTTCATCCCAATAATATTTCATTATGTTCCTCATTTAGTTTTAATATTTCTATCTCTTTTCAAGATAAAGTTGAATCAATGGCTTCAAAATTTGAAAAAAAAAATAAAAAGTAATTTTGATTTCTGTAGTCAGAATTATAAAACAATGCTGAGTGCAATTTTCCTTAAAACCCTAACATTGTTCATTATATTCAAGGATTGTTTTTTTACTAACGGCCCACTCAAAAGTAACTCGTGGGCTATTAGAAATGGACAAGGTGACGAGGACGACAACTGTGAACTGTTTCCGCACTGTACTAACTTTTACACCATATTAACTGCCGCTCCAGATTTAACGCACTGTACACGGTGGGACTTCAGTAGTTCCAAGACTCGAACCCACTGGGCTACCGCGGACACGGAATTACATTATATTTTTAATGTATCAAAAACAGTAGAGTCTCAAATAGCCGGCACTGGACAACAGGGCAATCCGGATAACTCGGACAGGCACTTGCAGGTCGTAAAAATCTATATCTTTCAAAAGCATTTCTTCAAAAAAAAAAAAAAAATGCAGGCAGTTTTTGCAAAGTCTCAACTGCTTAAATTTCATTATAGACAGCTTTATACCTTCATAAAGTATTTTTCTGAGGTGTATCTGTCCAGGTAAGTTATTAGTCAGGTAAGTATATATTCATTAATTTTAATTTTTATGTAGTACTCGGACGTGTACTCGTAATAATCTAAATACTCTAAGTAGTACTCGTAATAATCTAAATACTCTAAGTAGTACTCGTAATAATCTAAATTCTCTAAGTAGTACTCGTAATGATCTAAATACTGTAAAAGTAGTACTCGTAATAATCTAAATACTCTATAAGTAGTACTCGTAATAATCTAAATACTCTAAGTTGTACTCGTAATTATCTAAATACTCTAAGTAGTACTCGTAATGATCTAAATACTGTATAAGTAGTACTCGTAATAATCTAAATACTCTATAAGTAGTACTCGTAATAATCTAAATACTCTAAGTTGTACTCGTAATTATCTAAATACTCTAATTAGTACTCGTAATAATCTAAATACTCTATAAATAGTACTCGTAATAATCTAAATACTCTAAGTAGTACTCGTAATGATCTAAATACTCTAAGTAGTACTCGTAATGATCTAAATACTCTATAAGTAGTACTCGTAATAATCTAAATACTCTAAGTTGTACTCGTAATTATCTAAATACTCTAATTAGTACTCGTAATAATCTAAATACTCTATAAATAGTACTCGTAATAATCTAAATACTCTAAGTAGTACTCGTAATGATCTAAATACTCTAAGTAGTACTCGTAATGATCTAAATACTCTATAAGTAGTACTCGTAAATATTCTAAACCTTCGTGAAGTGCGTATTTTTCATTTGCATAAGGCAGTGCTTCTCAGACTTTCAATGTTTGGGACCCAATTTTCAATCATAATTTCCATCGCGCCCCCTTCACACAAAGCAATGTATTGAATGCAATAATAATGCACTTTGAAGTTAAAGTTGCAATACGATTTTAATTATAAATCGTACAAATTATCAAGATAAGTATTAAATTCTGTATATGTCAAGCCTATGTGAATCACTAGGAATTATTAAACTTGTTCTTAACTTAATGTTGTGAGATTAATTAGAAAATACACATTGTGTGGATCTGATACATTTATAAGTATATTACATCAATGTAAATGTGCATTTTATTTTTTATTATGTCCTAACGTATATTTCGTTTTGCTTCCTTTCAGTAAATTTGTAATTCTTGAAATATTTTATTTTTGAATTTTCAATACGCTCACGCCCCTCCCGTAGGGATATCACGCTCCCCAGTGACTGAATCTTTTCATCTGTTGCATTCTCAAGTAAACAAATGCATACAAGTGCAGCGCCATATTTTCTGATTAAACAATCGCACTTATTCTTTTTCTAATTCTATTCTCGATAACCCTCCATTTGCATAAACTCACCACCCTTCGGTCCACATTAGCCCAATTTTTGGAACTTAACTGAATAAGAATATAAATGTATGCGTACGAAAGCTCTATCAAGTCACATGTGGCTAAAGCAGCGGAATGCTGATGATCACAAACTCTCAGTTTTTCGTTGTTTCCCTCCGTCCCTGGTTTCGTGTAGTGAAGTCTTTAAAAATCCGCCATGCAAAGGACTAGTCTAGTACCTGCTAATCTATTGAAGCTCACGTGGATATTGAGAGAGTTCGTTGACATTTCAGGTGTCGTTTTTGTGACTTGAGCATAACTCAAAATTGAGATTTTCATCATTATTAGATTTCATATTGTTTTCAAAGATGATGCTTGTATGCAATCAATCACCACTGGCTTTTATTATGGTGGTTAATGTAGAGTATTGGAAACGTACCTTTCACATTTTTATAAATATGAAAGTAAGTAAAAAAAACGATCATATGAACTTAAGGTGCTTTTTATGTTCTACAAAGAAGATGTTACATTTTTTAATTCCTACTATTAGCTCTCACTCTCTAAATATTAATTTATTTATTTACCTTGGTGGAATTTTCAATCGTTATTAAAATACGTTTCAAAGCGCTCAATTGAGCTAAAATTTTATATACATGATTATTTTGGATGACAATACAATATTTTAACTATAATTAATACAAATTTATTGATTAAAACTAGATTTTCAAAGAATTTCAAATATAGCCTCGTTGGCATCAAGTTTGGCGACTTGTGTCAAAACTTGAAAAGATTTGTTTTTTCTTCTCACGTTTTAAAGCATTGAGTTGAACTGAAATTTTATATACATGATTGTTTTGAATGACAATACAATACTTTAATGATAATTAATAAAGACCTTATTGACCATGGTCAGACAGAGAGAGAGAGAGAGAGAGAGAGAAATCTCCTGTAGACTCGAAGCGCTACACGCAACGGCTAATGGAGCGGACATTGAAATCGTGCTATAAAACATTTTGCAGGAAAATATGTTTACTTTTTTTTTATAAAACATAAAAATCGCAAATGCTTGTGCTTGTCATTGATTATTTTTAACTATATTTTTAAAACATGAAAAATACGTTTATACACCTTGCATATTACGAAGGAAATTAGATTAAAAAAAGAATTCAACCAAGCAATCACTGGTAAATTTTATAAATTGAAAATGGCTACACAGAGAAAAATCCTTATGCTCAGGATATGTTAAGTATGCAGGATGTCACGGAAATAGTGCCCAAACTCTACACAGCTAGATTTTTTGTTAGGAATACATAAGTAATGCCTGAAATGTGTACCTGTATGACGAAGAGTTAACGAGAAAAATACGGTAAATGATGATGAATGAATGATGGTGCATGTGGCGGGTGTGGTGAACCATATGGACCAAGTGGTCTGATTGGGTGCAACGTAGCTGTGAATCAAGAAATTACCACGTGGTCCATCTCGACGAAAACCATATGTAACGGTTTCATTCTAAATTTTGATCTTGGCTTCGGCGTTACAAGGCGTGCCGTTGTTTACTCAGATATTGTCAGCCTAATATTTTGAGTTGGTGATTTAATTTCTTAAATATTATTAAGTTTATTTTTACTAATAAATCCAGAAAAATACATTTATAGATCCCTGATTATTTTAGAGCACAACACGCACCCTACACATATTTATATGGGGATTCGGCGAATTTCTGTACTCCTGTGCATGATTGGCTGGATATGACATTCTCCGGCCACTGGATCAGAAGTGGGATTTCGGTTCTATATGGCTGCCACAATCACCAGATCTCCCACTGCTGGATTTTTGTTCTTGTTCTACAATCTCAAAAAATTGGTGTATCTACACAGTCGGACTTAATTGCTCGTACGCATGCTGCTTGACAACTCTGCTGAGATGTGTGCACTCATCCAATTCATGATGCACTCAGATCTGGCTGGATATGCACGACGGACGTTTTAAACATCTACCTTTATAAATACCTGGAAATAGTGATTTTAATATATCCATACGGTCCTAGTACCGGGTGTGATGTCCCACTTTGTTTTTCGTATATTTTTACGAAAAACAAAAAATCTTTTTCCTTTCTTTTTTAAAGTTTTTTTTAGGATCGAAAACAGGTACAATACTTTGAGCTACAGTATTGTTTCTACGATCGAAACAGGTTCTTAGGTATAGTACTTTGAGCATTTTTTCTGTACTCCTAATGAGGAACCTAGATGTGCACATTATGGTCCCTATTTCTGAGACGCACATTATAAATTATTTATCTTCATTACATAATCCAGTTTTTATATTATTTTTTATGAAGTCACCGATTATAAATATTAAGTAATGGACAAACATGAGAATCACAGATATGTTAAAACACATTTCAGAGTCCTGAAAAAATAGTAAAAACTACATTTTGGTAAACTCTGGTAATACTATATGTTTTCCTCCAAAAATAAGCTTCATATTCCTCATCACTTTTACGGTATCCGACTACGTTCGGAACCATGATTTTAAAAAAGCGCATAAATGGATAATTTTCATATTTAGTGTGACTCAGATTAAAATACATGCATAAAATTGTTATAAGGTCATTTTGACAAAAATTATTTAAGTACAATATTTTGGTAAAAAATAAACTTAGAATAATCGGTTTTCAAAATGTTCTCCTTTTGTGACAAATGCTTCTATTATAATAATATTTTGCCTGTATATAGCTCAGACCTCTCTATAGAGGTTCACTAGAATTTTTGAAAAATTCACATTATTTTTAGAGTTACCACCCATTGAAATAATTATTGGCGTGTGTTTCTCAATGTTTCTCCCTTCTGTTGTCGTAAAATATGAATAAACCCACTTCTAAGTTATATATTTCAAAAATTCTTGTTGAGCCTCTGTAAAAAGATCTGAGCTATATACAGGCAAAATATTATTATAATAGAATCATTCTTCACAAAAGGAGAACATTTTGAAAAAAGATTATTCTAAGTTAATTTTTTGCCAAAATATTGTATTTAAATAATTGTTTTTTCAAATTATCCTTAAAACAATTTTATGCATGTATTCTAATCTAAGTGACACTAAATATCATGAAAATTATCCATTTATGCGCTTTTGCAAAATCACGGTTCCGAACGTAGTCGGATACATTAATACATTCTTCTTGCTCTAATTGTATTTTCTCTTTCTGATATACATAGGATTTTTGAGGAAACAAACTTAATCTTCCTCCGTAAATTTAATTAAGATTTGAATCATAAATTTGTATTAAAATGTTTCAAGCAACTTGTTTTTTCAAATGCAAAAAAAAAGGAAATACATTTTCTTAGAATCTGTCTTTCATCGCCATCGCAATTCCTCAA
Source organism: Trichonephila clavipes (assembly GCA_019973935.1). Lineage (NCBI taxonomy): Eukaryota > Metazoa > Arthropoda > Arachnida > Araneae > Nephilidae > Trichonephila > Trichonephila clavipes. Next base: position 23,601 of record BMAU01015380.1, on the reverse strand, counting down.
GAGATTTATAGAATTCTAATCAGGGATTTTTATGCTCCTATGGTACATTTTAAGACGAAATCTTTCCAGTGAAATGTGTGTAAGAATTTTTACAATTTAGGTCAACACCTCTATTCACCTTTTTTTCTCATTAAAATTCAATATTGCCTTAAGTATTTTTTATATCACATGGTAATTTTATAAAAATTGCTACGAAGGGTATAGAAGTTTCGTTTATTTTTCAGATTTACTTTAGATCCCGAAGCTCATTACTCCATTTTCAATATATTTGCTCAAGGAATGATTATTACTATGTCTTCCTATGGAGGATCTCAAATTCAAGTTCAAAGACTTATGACCTTGAAGAATATCAATAAATCAAAAAGGTAAGAAATATTTTAAACAGATACGTACCCTTGAATGAATACAACATATATAAATGAGGATTTTTCCTTGTACTTCACACGGGATCAAATTTAAATTTGCAGCTTAAAGTGTTTATCCTGTTTAATAAGTGGGATCTCATGACAAATGTTATTTTAAAATAGATATTTTACTGCTCGAAATATGTTGTTCCTTATGCCACCTGATCGACAGTGAACATCAGATCAAGGTCCACGAAACTCATCGTGGCTAAGGGCTATTTTTAAGCCTGTTGTTAGCCTTACCTTTGAGAAACATGCAGGGGCCAGTACGATTTTTCTCGGTTCCAACCCACTTTTGAGGTAGAACACACTGGGGGTGATCAGGGCTTCACACCACTCTTCCCCTTCCACCAATCTCACGAGAGGACTTGCGGCTAGATGGTTATTTAGAGTACCCCCTGCCACGAAGGAACTGTGCATTTACAAAAATCCATGCCTTACGGCACCCCAGTCAGCGTCACTAACCACTATACCTTATGGGTGATACTGCTCGTCATATTAAGGTATTTGAACGTGTTGAAATGACCATTTTCGATCAAATCACACATTTTTGGTTATTTGATTTGTTTTACTGAATGGGAGAATGTTTAGATTCTGCGTGTATATAACTGTGTTTATAACTCGCATAGAGGAAAAGTTACATTAAATTACTTATAAAAAAACCCTCGGAAGTGGGTATTAAATGCATCAAAAGTGTGGGAATTTTAAAAATCAAAAGTGTTTCAAAATCTATTATGGCGAGTTTGAGAGCTCAAAATGATGCACGTATTACTATGAAACTTTTTCAGCCTGATATTTATAACATATTCTAGGGAATGTACTAAAATAATTTATACTGTATTAATATATATGGCTTGTTATTTCAAAAATGGTCTCCTAAACATGTCACGTTTCTTGTATTTATTCGATCAGCTCTAAAATTTGTATTTTTTTTTATAAAATATTAAATTTTTAGTACTTTTCCAAAATAAATAAAGTAGTTTTTTTTATATCGATGTAAGTTTATTACTTTTATTCTGCTAAAATCTCACTTATAATTACGATTTTTGTAAAATTTACACAATTTATTTTAAATGTTGCTGTGGTTAAGTATTAATATTTATTGGTATTGTGCCCGTGAAAAAGTATTTATAATGTTATAATAAAAAAAGTAATCTGAATGTGTATTCGGATACTTTAACTATTGCTGTATTTAAGAATTAATAAAAAAATCGTTTTTCCCAAATAATTCTAAGCTATACTATACTGTTAGAACTAATTCGGACAAATAGGGAAAAAAAGTGATATTTTTATAAAACTTTACCTTTTTTTATCATTACATATCTTAAATAGACTGAAAATAGGTATATTAGTGCTAAGTATATCTTCCTGTAGCACAGAAATGACCTTTTCAACTCATCTTGGCATTAACTCCGCTGGAGTAGCACACATGTTTTTGATTCCGTCTCTCGTATTGGAAACACAGTAGTAGCCCTTTTTATCATTTGGCCTGTTGTCGTGTGATTCTTCTTAGCGGAACTTTCTTGAAAATATGCCATCAATTTTGAATATGATTTAATTCTGGGGCATTTTTTTTCAAGCCCATGCGCAGCACTTTTATTTTATTTTCCGCATAAGAGGATGGACCAATTTCGAACTGTGATTAGGGGAAAAGTCATGTTCATCTCATTTTCTGAGTTAGAAATAGTTTTTATCCTCCGTCTAGTTGCCTTAAGACCTATTTCAAGAAACCTTTTCCGTGCAGTTGAAGGACTCCCTTCAACACCATTATCCAATAAATCGTTTCAAAGGTCTATGTTCGTCTTTCTTGGATTTATTTTTTCTACTTATTAAAATTTTATCAATTCTTAGAGTAGATTTCCACCTGCACCCACGTTTTTCTTTTCTTTTTAGAATGGATGATCCAGAATTTTGAAATGTTTTTAAAATGCTTAATTCGATCACACCTACTGCCATAGTTATACCTCTCGCAGTCATAGAAGTGTGTTCGTTGAGAGTGATTTATTTTAGAACGGTTCATCGGAGTAATATCCATCTTTGAACAAGTAAAAGTAACACGTCTTATACAGAACGCAAAATAGAAATTACCAGCTGCCCCACTGAAAGGCTCACAACTGAATTCTTGATACATTAAAATGAATAAGTTATAGTCAAGTCGCGATCTGGCACACTACCTAAAGGCAGATATAACTGGATTGAGGGGCTTCAGGGCATTGCTAGTAATCACATACCAACTCAAACTTGAAAAACATGTTTGTCCTTATTAATTCAAACAGTATAGTATGATTGAGAGCAAGTAAATATTTCAGAAAACAATCATTTTTTTTCCAGAGCAACTTTATTGAGCATCCCAATGTTGGTGATATTTCAGTTATTGTGCTGTATGTGTGGCCTCATCATCTACGCCTACTTTAGATTTTGTGATCCACTTACTTCTGCTGACAGGCCAATCCAATCCGCGGATCAGGTGATGATTTTATATTTCATTTCCTATTGATTTTTCCCCTACAATGTATTCTAACTTTAGAAATTTTAGCAAAATTTTTAGAGTACCATTTAATAAAGCAATGATTTTTAGTGGAAAAATTTTGTTTCGAAAATGAAATATCTGAGGATTTAATTTTTAATGTATTGGTAAAAAGGTGCTAATTTGATATGGGGTGCTACGCCCCTAGTTGTTTTATGTGTGTGTTCGACAAGATGCGCGATAACATTACAATATAGTTATCTCGATATTTTTATCGTCTGACAATGTGGTTGCCATGGGTATAACGTATGTACGATTTAACTTTTTTTCTTCCCCACAGTAACCCTATTAATTTCAGACGATTTTTATTCGATTTCTGTAAAAATTTAACAATTTCCATTGCATTTGTTCTTCAAGACAACTGCCTTAGTCTTTTGTTGTATTTGGTACTATTTTCGAATATGGATATTTTTCTATTTTTATTGGTGAATACCAAGATATTTTTTTAAAAAACTATGAGGCCTGTGCTTTTAATTATTGTTGCACATCTCGCTTTTAAACTTAATTTTAATTTTTCATAATGCATTTATAAAAGTGCCTTGTTCGATGCAAATCATTACAAAAACTCGCAGTTTTGGGATTATCGAAAGTTATCTCAGTACTTTTTAATTTATATTCATTATTAATTTTAATATAATTTATGTAATTATTTTATGTATAATATAATATAAAATACAACTATTATTTTATATATAATAATTATATTATTTATTTGTAATAATTATTTTTTATTATATTTATTTATAAATATTATTACATATTATGTTATTTATTTATAATTATTATGTTATATGAATATTCTTAATCATAATTATTATTATATCATATTATATGAATATTATATATAATAATTCCTATTAAATATATATTGTAATAGAGTTAGTAGTAATTATTATACATATATACGAATATTATTATTATTATTTTTATATATATTACATAATATTATTATTATTAAATATAATTTTTAGTTTGATATTTATTGTTAATTGGTCTTGGTTCAATTTTCAATCTATTCTTATATTCTTTATTTGAAATATATTTCAAAACAGTTCTTTAAAATTATTGTCCTGACTATTTGTTCTCGCTGGACCGCCATCTTGGATCTCATATCACTCGACAACAAGCGCTGCTTTACGTGTAGCACCCCTATTTAAATTAGTCCCGGGTAAAAATCTGACGAGTATTAACACCGAACATTATGTTTGGGCTGTATAAGGATATATCATAAATTTAAATTAAATTAAAGTTCAATTTTTTCCAAGGTCTTTGCTTCAAATATTAAATTCATACGTGGTTTTTATTAAAACATTCTAATTCTTATAAGAAACATGATTTGTGTGTGTAATATTCGAAAACTGAGAATCTTTCTGACTGAAATAGTTTGTGTATCCCTATTAACTTGCAGCAAAATTGCAACTTTGTAAATTATTTTAGCAGTATATATAAATCGTGTTAGTTATACGTTTTTACAACCTTTGTGAAAAATATCAGTCCTTGTGGGAAAAATATTTTATTTATGATTATATTTTTTAATACTTAATAACTTTACCGTAACACTTTCTTTCGTTGTTGAAAATCGTTGACTAACAAGCTCTTCTGTGTGTAATGCTAAAATTAATTTTTTTTTATTTTTGTGAGTCAGTGGCAGTTGAGTTACGATGAAGTACTGTTAGAATTTGTAGTTGAAAGGTTGGCTGATAAGATAGTATTGATCATTTTAAGTGCCATCATGTGTATCATTCACAATTCTCAATCAGCAAAGAACATAAGTAAAAGCGCTAAATAATTGGTCCTCTTCGGGAATGCCCTTTCCTTCCAGTTATATGACGCGAGCACCGAATGGCTTCAGAAAGACGGATTGATGATTCAAACACTCATGCTAAGCACAACAGCTCGCGTCTTAATTTGTCAATTACATAAAATAATCCTGTTAGAGTATTTTGAAATTTATCATACTAACATCTGAAATATAAGAACTAAACATTTTATTTCTCCCACTCATTTGCCTTTTTAAATAATTTCCAACATTCCATTTGTAAAAACTGAAGCTCTATCTTTAAGTCATATGCAATTCCCACGTAAAAATATTTTTCATAGAAAACTTATCTCTATTAAATCTATTTTAACGCTATCAATACAATTAATTTCTCTGGGTTAAGACATGTCAACGTCATTACTAGAACGTTGGTAATATCTAACAAGTAAATAATTAGAATTGCGAATTAGCTTTACTGTGGGAAGAAAACTAGCATTATTCTCAGTTCTGGCATAAATTAATAGAAATAAGTTTAATTGTTAATTCATTTAACTTGGGTAAATTGTCTATCCTTCAAGTATGAATGTCTTTCTTGCAGTTGCTGCCATACTTCATAACGACTACTTTGAGTTACCTACCCGGACTTCCTGGCCTGTGCATGTGCGGCATTTTCAGCGCATCCCTCAGCACAGTTTCATCAGCCATCAACAGTTTGGCATCCGTGACGTCGGAGGACTTCCTCAAGACCATCTTCCCCAAACTCAATGTCACAGTCTTCCACAATAAAGTTATCAGTAAGTAATGTAACATTTCAGCTTTAAAAACAAACTTTTATGCAGATAGGATACCTACTACAGAGCCATTAACTAATATACATGGAATAGATAGAGTTACTGGAATAAAATAAAATTAAAATCTTCTTAAAATAATTATTTTGTTAATATTTATTTCTCTAAATCATATCTTGAAACAAAATTGCCGATAAGTTTGCCAAAACACCATTTTTCTGTAGAAATTACCTGGAAGTATCCCTTTTCCAATGTGTTTTGTTCTTTTCATGTTTGTTTGAACTTAACAGAATTAATTAGTTTAATTGAAAAAGCGTTACAAATTTTAGAAAATGCGAACTCCAATGAAGAGCGTATTTTTTAAAAAAAAAGGAATAAAAAAATATATTAGCATGCGCGCGCTTCGATAAAATTTTACCGGAGAAAAAAATCTTTGAGCCTTCAGATTACTTTGTTAAATTCTGTGAAACCCTCTACATCAAAATAACTCGATTCGGTTTTCGATTTTGCATTTGTGTTATCTAAGATTTTTTTAAACATTTTTTTTTTCTAAATTTCTATTTTCTTTTGTCTCCGGCCCCCAACTATAAATAATTTATATGCATTTAAAGGCCAAATCATGCATAGACTTCATGCATAGTGAATTCTATTTACGCGGTTACCACCCAGTCCCACCTATCGCTTTAGTTCGGGGTGTTGCTGTATTTAAACATGCCTTCTGAACTAAAAATACAGCTACACCAAAAAATGAATAATAAGTGACTTAACAAGGAGTATAAAGGGATTTCAATAGAAAATCATACAAAACCGAAGTAAATACACCACAGTAAATAAAATAGAAATAATTTTATGTTTCTTGGGTGGTCTGGTAACTTTTGAGCCACAGACCGGCTCCGGTCCGCGGCCCAGTGGTTGGAGACCACTGCTTTATAGTTCTTGTCATGCTGTTAGATAATTAATGGAGTGCATCTCTGGTTTTGTTTCTACTTAAAATTTTAAACTTAAAAATCCAAGGAACGATATAGACTGGAAGTTTAAACAATTACAGAAACTATACACAATCTCATACAATTGACCCAAATGGATCAGAATATATCACGAAATACAATGACAATAACTGATAATACTCAAGTTCATAAGGATTTCATATGCAATTTCTTAAAGAAATCCAATTAGAAATCTTACTTTGTTGATTTATGGATTGCTTATTAGCGTCGCAGTTTGAAGCTATGCGAGAGCCATGAGTGACGGATCTCATAATTCCAAGTCATAGTCAAGTGACAAGGATGACAACTGAGCTGGCACTCCCCTTTCCAACTTTCCATAATACGCCAGCTTGAGGACTTTGAACTACGACAAATTTATAATTTGTTTCAACCCCTCTACATAGTGTATCTTCAATGGCACCTGGAGTTGAACTGACTTATCGCTGTCGAAAAGTTCAAGACCATGATCACTTGGTTACCAGGGCCCCAAAACTTTACTCAGAAATCTGAAACAACAATTTAGGCTCAATTAGAGAGCAATGATTTCTTGGTATAATAGTAATAATAATATATAAATAATAGTTTTCAAAACTAATTGACAACAAATTCAAGATTTTTAAACTCCTAACTTACTAGTACTTAAAACAAATTTAGATTAATAGTAATATAAATCTAACTAAAATTAATAATTTTTAAAAACCTATTTTAAAAATAAAGTAGATTAAGATATTAAACTTAATTTTTGACAATTAAATTTTTGGAATGATTAAAAAATTCAAATACAAATACTTACAAGCTTTCCTTCAAATATATACATAAATGGAATCATTCAACTACAAATAGATGCAAAGGAATGTGCTTCTTTTTGAACAATGTCTTTAGTTTTGAAAACCATGCGTGATGACGGATTAAACTGAATCGACGGAATGAACCGTGATTAGATACCTTTCTATAAGCTAAATAAATGCATGAAATAATACTTTCTGCGTTTTTAAAAGCGTTTCCCCATAAATATGTATTTGTCCATTTCTCAGTAAATGATGTTTTCAACCGCTAAATAACCATAATGGCTACTTGAATCTTCAGTAGTGCCACGTATTAGACGTATATGATACGAATTCCCTCACGTCATCGTAAAAAAATAATTGAAAAAGTAAACAAAAGTCGTAATGTCTTTTATAAGGCATGATTTCATATTCTTTTATTACAAAGGTAATTTTTAATATTTTTCGTAAATATTAATATTTTAGAGGCGTAATTCAATTTGTAGAGGATTCAACAACAAATCATATGTAGCAACATCTCGCAGGTAAGAAAAATAAATTAAATTGTTAAAGACAAAAGGCATACACATGTTAAACAAAATTTAAGATATAAGATAGCTAGCCGTAAAGCACCCAATATGTGTAAGGTATTTTGTAATATTATATGACTCTCACACTATGCTTTTAAAGTTATTCATATTCAAATCTTGACATTAAAGCTTTTCATTATATTTAAAAAACATTTTTAAAGCCTCTACTTCTTTCTTTGAATGACTAAAACAGAATATATGTATTTCCTACGCCTGTGGAACCCCTCCTCGATTTTTGCAGAAAGCTCTTTTTATATAATTTCTACTTAACAAAAGAAATATGCTTGACAAATTTCACGCCTGTAACTCTAATAGTTTAAAAGCAATTTTTATCTGTAAACCTCCCCGTAACCACTTTTGGGAGTTGAATTCCGCAAAATACGTTCTTAAGCGTTGCCAAATCAAAAGATGTTGCCAAATGCACCATCATTTTCTAAACATGAGCTGTGACAGTTTTTCTCTATTGGCTTGGAACGGGTTCTATTCGGGCTTCTACTAATCATCTTGGGGAAAGTACTCTTTTTAACTGTGATTTTAGTTGAAAACCGCTTTCCGTAGAGAGGACTCGATTTTATGCAAATGGAAACTTCTATTTAAGTGCTACTCAGCAAGTAGGCGTGAAAATAGTTGAAAGTTGATCCTTAGCGGAAAGAAGCATAGTATGAGTAATCGGTGGCAGCACTTCGTAATATTAATTCCAAAGAGAAGGATTCACAGAAAGGTGAAAGTTGTCCACCTTACTGCTGACGATTAGCAAGTTGAAAGCAAAAGCGTTAAAAAGAATAAATAAGATAAGTGCTTTTTTACACATAAGTTTTACTGCAACTTGAGTTAGTTAACATAAAATATTTCATATATTCTTTTAAGTACTAAAGCCTGAATAAAAAGTTGTTGACTTCAGATCATGTCTGTGTTTCTTACTCAAACCCTCTCACACTCGAGTTCGACAGACCGTAACAGGCTGCATATCACAGGATTGGGTGACTTCCTATAACATCGCACAAATTATTCCTTAAGCAAGATATTTGGAAAAAAAATCATTAAAAAAAATTTGAAATGTTTTTGTTGTTGTTGTAATATGTTTACGGCTCCTTTGAAACATTAACAAATCTTCCAGCAAGAGTTCTAGAATGATACGATCAACGGAGTGAATTTATGTAAGCTTAAGTATATAGATATTTATATCTAAGACATATGTAGAATTTTATGAAATATTTAATTCTATTGCGAATAACTGAAATATGTATGAAGCGAAGAGATATCGGTCACCCAATCCTGTGATATCAGATATCAGACAAATATTTAAGTCACAGTAACTGAGATAATTCACGAATTATCAGAAAGTTGCGTGAAATAAAAAGAAAAGTTAAAGACGGTATGAGAGAAAAGTACCTGCAATCTTTATCCATTGATTTCAACTTAATTAACATTATCGAAAAATAAATTGACTTTCAAAAATGCTTTCAATATATATTAGGTAATTAAGTTAGATGATTCAACGCAGAAAGGAGCTGAGATGAAAATACTTCACTAGTTGCTCCAAGTATAGCACAGAGAGCGGAAGCTCTTCAAAAGAGCAACAAGGAGCAATTCTATTTATATAATCAATCGTCTTGGGTGGTCCATGAGTAATTAAAATGTAAATTAAACTGTGTAGAGGTTAACAACAGTCACATACCTATCCAACTGATCATACATGAGTACCACAACTGTTTCATTGTGGAATAAGTTGTTTGTAACAAGAGTTCGATGAAAAGGAACTCAGAGGTGAAAAGTTGAGGTAATTTGGCAGAGTTTTGCATAGCGTCCCGGTCTGCTTCCTGCCTTTTAAAAGTAAACAAAGATCTCTTCTAGTTTGATGAGTTGGCACAGGTAAAGAATGAAACAAAAGTAAGAGTTAAAATCTTCATTCAAATATTTGTTGACAGTCAGTGGGGAAAAATATGTTCGTTATTATTTTAATTTATTTTTGGAAAGAAACTTTTTTTTTCTCTTAAAAACTTTTTTTTCAATTGCTCATGGTAACGTATGGTCATACATTTATGACACATCAATTATTTACTCTTTCCAATTCCCTTATTCATTTTTTTTGAAAGCCAAAAAATAATCTGAAAAATGCATCCTTATTCAAAGTACTTTTTCCACGGGGAAAACAAAGGATATTGATCGGTGTGATGCTTCGGATTTAAGTTTAATTTCATCTTACTCCAAATTAACACGAGAGCTATTGGAAAAAAACCCCTCGTTATTCTGAGCCAGAGCCAAGTAACGCATGCGATATTTGGTCTGGCACCCCCTCTCCAGAATTCCCCATTCCACCAATATGAAAACTTTCAACCTCGACATGCATCAACCCCTGTACATGGTGGCGCTTTAGTGGTTACATGTTTCGAACCTGTGACTCTCGATAATTCCGGATACGAGATGGCAACCTTGACCATTCACTCACAGCTGTCTCATGTGATGCTTCAGATCAAATATGACTATAAAAGTTAAAATATAAATTTATTTTAATACTTAAAATAGAGTGAATATAGAATGAGGAATGTAATATATGAAATGAGGAAGTTCATACTTCTAGTTCTTATGAAGATAATACAACTAAACCAAAAACTGAAGTTTAACATTCCAGCTATCGAAAAGAGTCAATAGAAACAAGAGATGCATTTATACTTATTAAGACTTGTACTTATTCAAGAAATATCAAATATGGTTTTCAAATTGCTATCAGGATGTGAATAACTAATCTTTTCCTTTCAATAAAATAAAATGTTGTGGATTCTGAAGATGTAACAGGCAATTTTGAAGGAAAGAAAAGTCCTAAAATTCTACAAATCGTGCATAAAAATGAGATAAAAATCAAAAGTTTAAAAGGAATATCTAATGGAAAAAAATATAATCTTAGTTTTTTTACAATTGCGAGCTCAAAATTAATAATAAATATATTCAATTGAAATAATTATTCCTTCTGGTCTTTAAATAGTTCTAAAAATTAAATAGGAAACAAAATACACTTTTCACAACTACAATATAACGATTTAAAAAGAATCAAAATACACTAATCTGGAAGAAATCGTAAAAAAAGATTATATCTTATTTGTGATAAGTACAAATAAACAATTTCGGTTTATTTAATTTTCGTTGAGCTTTAAGACAACTTGAGGACTTTTGGTGAAAGCCCCCTTGATGCTGAGCCAAGATCCAGTGACGAGGACGAAGCATGAGCTGTGTCTATGTAAGTCTTCAGGAACACAAGGACTAAGATCCTTCAGTTGCCGTGGCAACATTTCACTCTGAAAATTGAAATCTCCATAACTACAAAAAACTTTATTTTAATCTGAATTCAGGGATAAATTTCATATTAAATACAATTATAAAAGAGCAAACTCCATAAAAGTATTTACAAAATGCAGTATTAAATCTTTCTTACATGCACGAACTAGAATGAAATGTAAAATACAAAAGAGAGAGAGAGAGAGAGAGAGGCAATATAAAAAAAATTTAAGTCAATTCCTACTTAGATCAACAAAGAAAAATTTTATTTTAGCTACTTTTTATTAAATAGTTACAATTAATATAAATATGTATATACATAGGACAGAATCACAACATTAAGTGGTAATTACTTTTTATTAATTATCATTAAAGTATCGTATTTTCATCCAAAACAATCGTGTCTATAAATTTTTGTTCAACTGAATGCTTTAAAACGTGAGAAAAAACCTTTTCAAGTATTGACACAAGTCACCAAAAGGTTCGGTAAGTCACCAAAAATGATGCCAACGTACGTGGCTGTACTTGTAATTCTTTAAATAATTAGTTTTAGTCAATTAATTTTTATTAATTTAATTAAATTGTATTGTCATCCAAAACAATCACGTTTATAAAATTTCAGCTCAATGGAGCTCTTTAAAATGTATTTTATAAGCGATTTAAAATTCCACCAAGATAAATAAATATGTAGAGAGTGTGAGCAAAAATAGTAGGAATTAAAAAAAGATAAATAAATAAATAAACAAAATAAAAACCATCAAATTGCATCTGCCTTTCATCTACGTGCTATCAAAGGTAATTATCCTCCAGAGGAACTTGGATCACTTAACATGATAAATAATTACATAATAATTTGGCTAATGTGAAAAATTGTAGTTTCTTCATTCGTATTTATAAATGTTCCAAACATATTTCATGACGGTCACGCGATATTTCTTTTTTAATAAATCTAACGATGGAAGTAAGTTTTATCTCTATAATAAAGAATCATGACACTGCGTGACAGCTAGTGGTATTGAATGAAATGTTAATTTTATCTCTCTCCTTCATATTTTCGCCCACTATATCACACACAGCTGTAGCCATAGCTATTAAGGAAGTCGCGAATCTGTTAAATAAAATAAAGTTAGTGCTGCGTGTCATCTTACTGTATATTCTTATTAGTTTATTCATCGCTATTAATATGTGAAGAAAAAGTTCCGGCTCAAGTTTCAAAGCTTCTTTAAGGAAATCTCTACGTGTAAAGCCATAATTAATTAAACCTATCTGTATATGATTATCATTATTTTATTTAGTATGGTATTTTTTCAAGTACTCACAAAAATTGGTAGTTAGAGAGATTATGTACAGAATAAAAAATGACTAAAATTTCAGAAAAATTGAATAATTTATTTCAAAGTTATATAGTTACAAAGTAACAAGCTCAATATGGAATTGACCCACCTCTAGCCTGGATGCAAGCTGCCACACGACGTGACATAGTGTGATAAATCACCCTGATGGTCTCTTGCGGTATTTCTTGCCAAATTTTCTCCAATTGTTGGACCAGGTCATCAACATTATCCGGTAGAAGCAGTCCACTTCCCATCATATCCGAAACATTCTCGATTGGAGAGAGATCTGTTGATCTGGCTTCCCAAGGAATTATTTGAAAAATTGTAAAACGGTTCATGTAGTAACCCGCGCCTTATGTGATCTGGCATTATCTTGCAGAGAAATGAGGACAAGAAACGGCAACAAAACAGTTCTCAGAATGTCGTCGACGTACCGCCGTGTTGTAAGTGTGCCTCTAATGACGACCAAAGGGGTCCAGCTGTCAAAAGAAACGACACCCCAGACCATAACTCCTGGTTGAAGAGGTGTGTGGCATGCAATAGTGAAAACAGGATCGGCACGCTGCCCTGGGCGTTTTCAGACACAGTTAAAAAGCGGGATTCGTCTCTAAATATATTGCCTCCTCACTCAGCATGATTCCAACCTGATAGAGTCAAGCATCAATGTAATATTTGACTCGACAGTGTGCACGCGTGAGTAGCAGGTGGAGTAGTGTTTAGTACTGCGTAAATTTCACTCTGTCAGTCGTCTGGGAATGGTCATGGTGGACACTCATTCACGGGTCGCCCTTCTGATGGTTGAAAACAATGAACCAGGCGTTGTGACAGTTGATCTGACAATCAATCAGTCCTCCCGATCTGTTGTAGTCTAGGACGCTAGCATCATGAAGCTGAAATCTTCCGTTGTCCACCCATTCTTCCCAGCATCTTCTAATGGCAGCATCGCTTCTACCCATATGACGAGCAATTATCCGATTTGCCAAATCTGCCTCTTTCAATTAAATAAAACGAGCTTTTTCAAACTCTGATAGTTGCTCGTAATGAGCTCAAAACTTGCGGCGGGGCTTTTTTCAGTCGTTGAAAGGTGTCCTAAATCGCAATGCAACAGAGATTATGACCATCTGATTGAGAATCGCTTCTTATAGACACCTGCTGAGTGCACAGTTCAGATGCGCTGTAGCTTCCGCTGTTCATTCAATGGACACCAAATTTTAATCATTTGCATGTTCAATACAAATATCTTTGCATACCAAATTTCACTACAATCAGGAATTCTTTCTTGGTTCATCATTTTTTTGTTACAGAGTGTTTCTTGCCTATATCCAGATACAAGGGTAGAACTAAAATTATCTATCTATCTATCTATCTATCTATCTATCTATCTATCTATATCTATCTCTCTATCTATCTATCTATCTATCTATATATATATATATATATATATATATATATATATATATATAGTCTTATTCTCTAGAAACAAGAGATAATATGCAACAATCACATTCGAAAAACACATAGACAATAGGAAAATCACACAATGAAGAACACATGAGCAACCGAGATTAAAAATTATAAAACGGATGTTGCAGTATTATAAACATTACTGAGTTAGGACAGCTAATATATAAAATAATTTATATAAAATGGAGTTGAACATGTTTTTAGGCCAACCAACCTTCCCTCTTTATGTAAATAATACTGAGCAAACACCTATTGAAAGTAATGGATAGGAATATCTAAATTCATTACAAAACAGAAATAACTTACCTAAAAATTGCACTTAAAAATGCAGAGCCCGCGCTAAATCTGAGTGCAATAAATAAGTTATTGCCAGATTCTGGACTCTAATGCAGATTTAAATCACATGAATAGCTGAATTGTAGCACTTAACAAAAGTGTAAAAAGAATGGAAATAAAAACTAATAAGAGAGTTACAAATTACCATAACTTTAGTAACACTAGAGTATATATGAATAAAATAATAATAAGTAATTTTATCTAATATTAGAATATGGAGGTAACTATAGCTACGAAATATGTAAGTTTATAATAATAAACTATTATCAATCTCAGAATATTTTATCCTTACTATTTTGAATACCTTTATTCACATAACTATTAATAAAGTTAATTTGGTATTTCTGATTTAGGCAATATTTAGTAAAATATTTATAGTTATTTATTATTTCTGATTTTTTTACACCAGAAATTTATTGCGTTGTATATAATTAATAACAATATTTCTGAATATGGAAACATGCGCATTACTGTCCCAATGAGAAACTTTTATAATATTGAAATTAAAATCTTTTCTTTTATCATAAACATTAGAAACTATTACATTATCTTTTAATTTGATATGTATGTCAAGAAAATTTGCTTTATTATTGTTACAATTTGTCTGTATTAAATTAAGATATTGTGAATAAAAATTAATGTTAGGTATAAAATCGACTTATTTGCCAAAAATGATTATGTCATCTATATAACGATAAATATAATATTTAGAATTATTAATGTAACTACTTTCAAAATAATGTAAGTATAAGTTGGTAAGACAGTTGCTCGCAGGGCCACCTTGTGGCAAAACTTTAATCTGCAGATAATAGTTACCCTTATGATATATATAGTTCTCTTTAAGTACAAACCGAAGTAGTAAACCAAATCTGCCATAATTAGCATTATTAAATAAAATGTCTTGATGTAAGTTTACAATTACATTAATCAAATCATCCATATTAATAGAGTTCAGAAGATCTTCAAAATCTAAACTGTAGACTGAATAAATATTTTTATCTTTCGTTTGTTCAATAGGTGATTTACTATTTTTAAGAATGGCTGTGGATTTAAGATTATTTATTGTATCATGTATATATATATATATATATATATATATATATATATATATATATATATATATATATATGATTTAGAAGTGGACTTTTTTTTTATCTTTTAGTATATCAGAGTAGAGAAATTTTAATAAAACATCCTTTATTATTTCAATTGATTGTAACTCTGTGAATGATGTTGTAATGAATGGGTTATCCCGTCCATTAGTGTTCGAGAGTTAGAAGGAAGATAAGCCATAGTCAAAAGAAATACAATTCATAAACAAGTTTCAAAAACCTAGCCAATTTTAACAACCCATGTTAGCAAATGAACCTTTGGTTAAATATGGAAGCAAAATCGAAGTAGACTATATAATTGAATATTTAATTATAAATCGAATCACTTACTCTTGGCAATTCCTAGCAATACACCTAAATAATCGAAGTAACAAGTGTTTTAAGTAAATCTACTTCAATCCGACATTATTCCAATTTAAACAGCTAATTGACCAATTCGTCAATCTTAAATATTAAGCAAATAATCTACGATTCACTCTGGACTAACTTTACGTTAATCACTAACTGCTATGCCTTAGCTTCTAACCTGCTCTCCCCCTCCGAACCGAAAGCAATCTTCAAATATAAGCCTTAGTTTGCCTAATTCTCATCTTCTTCGGGAGAATGTTTTCAATAAAATAATATTTAAATAAAGTTTAGCCCCAAGAGATTTAGTGGGAGGTTCGCGAATAGATTCGTTACAATGTGAATTTTTCAAACTTTTTAGCTCAACCCCGGTGTAGAAGTCCTGGCTCTTTATATTGAAACGACGGCTCATTAGTCAAACACTCCCCGATAATACTTGTCAACATTGTAAAACAGACTGATTGGATGCCCAGAAGGGACATTGTTTCTTCCAAGAAAGACCAGGTGTTTTTCTCTCATACCTGGGGGGAAACAGATGCGAGCCGATTATGAGGACAGCTCTGATGCTGCCATACCTTTTCATTCTCTGACACCCAAGCGATTTTAGTCTCACCGATCTATAGAAAGAAAGCTCATGTAAACAGCTTCCTTTCTTGCGTCATCCTCGCACGTGTGAACAGAGAACGATTTGAATGAAAAAGAACGTCTACCTTAAGGGATAAAGACATTACCTCAGTGTTAAAGTAATAGGGCGATTTTTATAGTACTTCAGATAGTGAACTAGTTACGAGAGAGACGCTGAAATTGGTTTTAGTCGTGCCAGTCTATTGTCTCCAAGTACCAATGGAGTGGAACGTAATTGAGAAGAGCCCTGCGCAGATCTGCTACGTTCGCCAATCAGAGATGATTGGGGGTGG
Organism: Trichonephila clavipes; assembly: GCA_019973935.1. Classification (NCBI taxonomy): domain Eukaryota; kingdom Metazoa; phylum Arthropoda; class Arachnida; order Araneae; family Nephilidae; genus Trichonephila; species Trichonephila clavipes. The sequence goes on along the minus strand of BMAU01015380.1, from coordinate 7,002 downwards.
AGGCATGAAAGTGGTTCGCCCAATAGGTTTAAAGAGTTGACTTGAAAGTTGACGGGGTTTCTCGATCTTCTTCAGTCTGCTGCATTAACTTTGGAATCACTTTTTTTATGGGGCTCGGCATAGGTTGCGGGAGCTGCCGCACCTCAAGGATCGAGGAAGATGAACATCGATGACCTTTGAAAGTCGGAGAGCTGACGTCAGCGGTGCAAAGGCTTGAATGAACTGAATTTAGACTAGAATTTTTCACCAGTGAAAGGCTGGAAACATTAACAATTTTCTAATGAATATACTGTTTATTTTTTATTTAATTTGGATTAAAATACCTTTTTGGTTAACAGCTGTTTGAGCCCTCACGCTAACCACTAATGAAGTAATTTTACTTGCTTGCATCATTACAATAGGCAAAATATTCCAGAAGCATTTTTTTTAATGATAGGAGAACGTTTTGAAAATCAAATGAAAGAATGACAAACACTCATTTTTGTCATTCTTTCTTCATTTTTTAACAAAAAAAATTGCATTTAAGTAGTTTTTCTTATAATAGTCTTAACTTTTTATCTACTGCATTAAGATTTACTGTAGTTTTTTTTTTCAAGCAATATATTTTTCTGAATCACTACATTGAAAATTAAGGGATATACCTGAACAAAATACTCAAATTTGGGAAATTTAATCCGTTAGAGCTAATTAATTAAATATGTTCAACTGCAAAATTAATTACATACACGGTTCACATAAAATAAATAGTCAAATCGTTTTCTAAGATATTCATTAACGTAAAAAAATAAGACACTTTTTGACATTAACTATTTTTTCGGAACAAAAATGATAATCTTCGCAATCCTCTGAAAACGCCGTCAGCTCAAAACGCAATTTCTGCAATAAAACTATTCACCTTTCCCGTTAAAATCTCTTAATAGAACCTGTACTGCCGTATATCTCGGAAGAGTGAATTTCAAAAAATATTCCTGCTGAGTATCGTCAGAATATTCGTAAAAATGGTTATTCTATGTAATTTTAAAGTGAATGGTACTTATAAGTACCGTTGGTAGATAAAGGGTTAAAACAATTTTATTTGCTTAAACTAATTAAAATGATCCTAAATATCAAGAAAATTATTCACTTACCCTCTTTTTCAAAATCACGATTCCGAACGTAGTCAGTCACCTTTAGATTGAGATTAATTGAAATATTGACGACGATTATTATGTTTCAGGTCTCGTGTTCGGAGCCCTCTGCGTGGGAGTATCCTTCCTCATTGCTTCTCTAGGGCATCTCATCAAGATGTCGGTTCTCATCGCAGGATTGGTGGCTGGGCCTAACTTGGCAGTCTTTCTGTTGGCTGCTTGCACTACTACAGCAAACGAAGAGGTACGCTAACACTTTTCAACTTGTACATTGTCAGAACTGAATAGATATCTTCGGTGTTAAGATCAAGTATTTTGTGAGAAGTCAAAAATTGGATTCACTTTAAATCTTATTCAACCCCTTTAACCCGTTCAGGGCCATGATCACATATATATGTTCACGCGTTTCTCCCTCCTCGACCCACGGTATCATATATGTGATTGAGTTTTCCCTGCCTGGTGTGCTTACACCGGTGTGATTAGAGTTAGGAACGTTTTCATATTAATTTTTACAAGCACTGGATGGTGGTTAAAAACCGTTTTTTTTCCGAATAATGTTTCATAAAACTTTGAACTTCCATATGTGCTTTCGGCTCCGCGTTTTTTAAAAATTATATCCGAGATATTTATGAATATAAACAACTGCACATGTTTATTTTTCGAGAGAGTTGGAAATTTAGAGGCTCGTGATCTATTGCTCTATGGATTTCTGTTTATATTTTGAATAAGTTGGTTTAGTTTTCTTATGTTTTCGATATTCGCATGCAAATGTATGGGATTCTTGTCAATTTTTTTGAAAGTGTGGGTAATTTTTTTTTATTAAAATGAAAACATTTTCTTTAAAATACGCAATTGTTTTTTTTTAAATCTAGTGAAAATTTTTGTACTTGATGTTCAAATAGTATCATTCATACTTAATTGTAAGTTTTAGCGTATTCGATTGCATTTAAAACTTTATATGAATTTTTAAAGGAAATTAGGCTTAGCAGGGAAATTTGACTGGTCCTGTGCGTATTCTCTCTGATCGTACGGGCCAGGGTAAGCGCTTCTTTCTCCTTCCGCTGGTTCTGAAGGGGTTAACCCGGGATAAGGCGAGCACTAGATACTAACGTCAGTGGTCACGTGGGGTGAAGAAGTCCTTCCTTTTTGTAAAATTATTTTTACTGTACACGATAAAAATCGTAATTCCAATGAATAATTTAACTAAGAGAAAGTATACTTACCTACTTTTAAGCACGTTTCAACTTTTCTTTGATAATTTGAGAAAAAATCCAATCTGACTGAATCCAAAATCCAACTGAACTAAAATGTTTCAAATTTGCGTGACTTTAATAAAAGAGACAAATCGCAAATCCTTTTTGCTTTCATTACAGGAATGCTATTTGTAGGTAAAACGGTCATATTTTGTTCAAGTTATTGTAGCTTTAATGTCCATCGACAAATAGCAAGTTAAAGTTTTCTTGCTCGTATCTTTTTTTAACAGGACTCAGCGTGTCTTATTGCTTTATATCTTTCTTGATAGGGTTATTTAGGTAGCATGTGAAAACTTTCCTTTCAACTCAAACATTACATGTTCATCGCTTTTCTGAAATTTACTTCCACTGTCATGATTAATATCAACAAGTATTTCATCCTTTAAATGATTATTTTATTCATTTTTGATCAGTTTAAACTTCATTTCGTAGAGATCACATAGATGCCCCTTTATTTCTTTAAATTGCATTTAGAAACCATAATGAGAGTCGCACAATATATCCATCAAACCCCTATGTCGTTCACAGGAGGGTTTTATAGCCTGTTCATAGAAAATAATTTGGAACAAAAGTGGCCGCGTGGGGAACTCTGTGACCCAAAATACCTTAAGATTGTAAAAAAAAAAAAAAAAGAAAATAAGAAAACGTTTGCCACTCCCAAGAAAGGGGAAGATATGTGACAAATACATTTTAGTTCCCATGAGTCATATAGGAGAAAATTGACACAAAAGGTCATTCGTCACAACAATTTTCCCAGAATTGAAGTATTCGTGAGCTTGGATTGAACGTCTGAGAATTGTGTGAGAGAGAATGCACGTAATATAACAATAACGTACCATAAATAACATGAACACAAATCCTTCACAGTGTAAATACTTGCAATTTTTGCTAAAAAAAAAAGGCTCGAATTTTTTCCACCATTTTTTAAATGTTCTCAAAGAAAAAAACTTATTACAGAGAAAATCTTTTAATTAGACATGGAGGGGACTGAAATATTTTTTCGGGTTAAAACATACTGCAAAAAAAAAAACTTATATTCAACAAAATTAAGTTTATTAGACTACATTTTATTTAAATGGATATGTTTTTCTGCATATATTTAATACAAATAAATGAAACAAAAACATTCACAACTTAATGAATTTTATTCGTAAATATTCAAGTTTTTCGAAAACTAAATCGTTTATTTAATTTCTGGAAAACAATGTGGTACTTTTCTTTTCTCTGTCTTTTTTAGCATGTAATTGTCAATAAATTGTTTGATGTCGTCAATTTTGCTATTCGTTTTACCATTGGGATGTGCGTCGGAATAACTGCGTGTACTCTTCATGAAGTTTCTAATTTCGGATGACGCGGTAACATGAGTTGCATTATTCATTTACTTTTCGTCATCAGAATCTGCATCAACGATATTTTTAAGCTTTAAACAAACTCCTGACTGTATTTGCCATCATTGGGGCTGTGCATACATTATTATTGTCTACTGCGACGAGTTCTTCCGTTGATACAGTAGGGCAGTCAAATAATACAGAAACGTTCTCAAACATTTCATTAAGTATCTGGTGTTTTCGTATTTTGTTCATTCCCAGAAGGTAAAACATTTCATGTTAAGCGATTTTTGTTTCGCGTTAATAGAAAAATGCATGGTCCTTGGTCTGAGCTGAGAGCCCATGCTGCAGCAAACGTCGTCGAAGTGTTCGTACAGACACTTTTTGTCTTGCAAACGACTCCAATTCTAGACTCAGGGCTCGTGATGTGGCTGCACGATCCATTAAAGCCTTGCGAGTAGCATACCTGTTTCTCGAATGCTAGTGATATGTGCTGTTGAGATCTAGCACGGCATTTCGTATTACCGTTTTGAACCCATTGATTCCACATTCTGCTAACAGTCATTGGATCTCGACCGATGCGAGCAGCAATAGTGTGATACGGTAAACCGCAATTCCGGTACGCTACAATTTGACCTTTATCAAAGCCAGAAACTTGCTGGTACGCATTTCTGCTTCTTACACGAGGCATCACAACAACTTTTCACCAAGTTGCAATATTCAAATGCAGTTCGTGTATGAGTAACCGACCGAACAATTTCCTCATTTAAATACAATTAATGTGTCGCTAGTGGCGCCTGCTTTGTCTGAATGCACTGAAAACCCAATCATTTGCATATCATAGCACCTTCTTCATGTCGTTTAAATTTCCCGTGTATAGCACGTCCCCTTCTTGGTGTAACAATTTTAATGGCCAGTACTGTAAATTTTGGCAAATTGGGGCTAATGAATGAAATCAATCAAAACGGTTAAAATAAACGGCTTTACAAAGCAGAAGTATTTACAAAAAATAAGAAATAGCTGGCACTTTGAACATTTTTTGAGTTAAAAGTGCTCGTTATACGCCAGAATATACGATTTAATTATTTATTTTTATTTTATAAATACCATACACTACGAATAGCTCCTATGCCATTAGTGCACTTGCTCTTCATTATTCTTCGACAGCACAATTAAAATCTTTTAGTCCGGGACACACGACCAAATGATCAGCGATCCCAGGCAGATCAGAATCACAGAGAATATATCCAGGTGAGTGGGTGATGCCTATTCGGTGAGTGAGTGAGTGAATATTAACGTCGCACTGTTCAGCTACACGAGGGCTTTTGGCGATGGACCACGTAATTTTGAACCATGGTCAAGTGACGTAGACGACACCTGAGCTGGCATCCCCTCTATTAACTACCACACCAACGGGAGGACGTTTCAGCTCTCGACAGATTTAACGTGCATCGCTGCCCTACACGGCGTGTCTTTAGTGGTACTGGGCTCGAACTCATGACATGCCTGCCATGATCCGATACCTTAAACACTGGGCTACTACAGCCCTGATGTCTATTCGATAGAGATGGGACCTCATGCAGTCATGCCCTCTCAAAAGTCTAAATCGAGTTTCAAAAGCTTCTCTAAGAGCTTCAGGGACCCCCAAGATGGGTTCTCGTTCAAATTTGCCTAATTCTTGTCCCATGACACACCGTAAATTCCAGTTTAAAATTATATTTGATGGTCATATATTAGTTAAAAGAGATAGGCACCTAAAAATTTAGTCATAAAACCCTCTCTCTCTCTATCCATCATTGTTTTGAGCCAATCCATCATATTGTTAAGATGAGTTGAAAACCTCTCCTTCTCTCTCTCTATATTGACGATGTTAAATTGACTACTTTCGATGTACTTCTTCTCAAAATCTGTTTTATGTACATGCTTGAAATTTTTCATACAATTAAAGTACACTTTTCTCATTATACTAAAATGACCTTTTAGCTATATAATTTTGAATTTTTTCATAATTTATAAAATATTTTATCAAGCATTGAGAAATTTGAACTATTTTTCACATAAAAAAATTTGTAAAAAGTGAATTGAGTTTAAAAAAAAAGATTCATTTCAGTATATATAAGTCATCATTATAAATATATCATAAGAAATTTACATACCTGTGAACAGTAGTTTCTCAGAAAAGGTACATCGAACATCAAAATTTACATTTTGAGATAAATTGACTTTAATGTAAGACTTCTAATCGGCTGGGAAATAAAAACAAAATAAAAGGTTGAATTTACAATAAAAGATAAGTATTTTGGTTTATATCAAGCTTTCAACTTTTAAGCAAAAACGAAGTACTTTGTTTACAGTTTCGCCATTTAAATGGGCGTGGCCTATTTTCAGTGATTACTTAAAAATAGGTTTTATAAATAGGTCTATATAAATTTGAAAATGTAAAAATCTCAAATTGTCCAAAAAATAAGATTTTATCTTTCCAAAACACCTTAAGCTAACTTATAAATTACTTTTTAAAAATTATCTATACTTTCAAATAGGTTAATTGTGAATCATCCCTAACGAAGATATTTTTAAACTGGAGCAAATGTTATTACTTTTATACCAGGAGTCTTTAGAGAAATTAGTTTTTATCTTGAGAAAAAGTCTTAATTCTCTCTAATGTAACCATTTGTCGTCCTTTAGGGAATACAATCCTCATTTTAAAGATTCTGCCCTTCCTCAAAAAGTGTTCTCCTATTTCCCTCATTTTCAATATTTTAAAACTAATCTCTGTTAATCTCTATTCAGAGATGCCAGGCCAAACTGTTACGCTTCTGTTTGAAGAAATTAGAACACTGAATGTATATTTAAATTCTGATAAATTGAATAATGAGAAAATCAGCATGCTAAAATTGATAAAAGATGGGTGGAAATATTTAACCACTTCAAAAATAAACACATGGAAATTTAGTTATTCTTGTTCAATTTACACTGCGCTGTTCAGGAATTAAAGTGCAGCAAGGAAAAAGTTTTTTTTCAATTGATAATGATTTTTTGACAGGTGAGAAATCAAGATTGAATGTTGATACTTTAGCTGTAACACTTAGATGAAAATCATTATGTAGGACATTTTTGCACTAAAATTTCCGATATATTAGAAAAGACTACACTGACAAAAAAAACTAAACCAATGAAAAAATTCTCCTTTAAAGTATTCAACTACGTTCGGAACCATGATTTTACAAAAGCGTATAAATGGATAATATTTATGATATTTAGTGTCACTTAGATTAGAGAAAGTTTTTAAAATTG